>VZRR01003474.1:0-38014 GCA_013398015.1 Oreocharis arfaki | reverse complement strand
AGGGAGAAATGATGGCAAAGAAAAGGGGTGGGGAGGATGGAAGGATGAGAAGGGCTGAGAAGAAGGGAGGGACAGGGAAGAGGAGGATGGAAAAGGCGGCATGAAAAGGGATGAGGGCGTAGATCATAGACTTCAGTTTGGCAGCATGAAACTCGATGAGGGAGGGATAGAATCGGACTTGTTGAGTTCGGAATATACCTCCGAGATAATCAAGTCCAACTCTTAAACCAGCATAGCCAAGTCGGCCACTAAACCCTGGCCCCAAGTGCCACATCTGTGCCGTGCTCTCTCTAGGGAGCCAGGTGGGATGAATGCAACTGGGGAGAAAGGTGGGAAGGGGAAGGAGAAGGGATGAAGCTGCAGTGGAAGCTGGGGGGTGCCACGGGGCCCTTGGAGAGAGGGTTTAATCAGGGCTGAGGGGACAGAGGGGAGAGGAAAGGCTCTGGCAGCAGGACACAGCCAGGGGTCCCTCAGCACGCAGAGGGAGGAGGGAGGTGTGAACAGTGCCAAAGCTGGACCCTCTGATCACCCCCAGCCAAACCCAGCTCCTCCTGCAGCTGCCTGACCCAGAGCCTCTGGCTTCCAGGAACAGCAACTCCAATGAGTGGGAACAGCTGCTTTTACCCAAATAAGCTGCCCAGCAGTGACTGGGAAGGGCATAGATGGATATTCACAGGTGAAGAGAGGAGTGGTGAGGATTTTCTGGCCAAGTGAAGTATTCAGGGTAGTAAAAGTGAAAGAAACTTCTGAAAAAGTGAAAAAAAACCCCTCAAATTACGTAGTGAGGTAAAATAGGACAAACAGAGGAGACTGGGATTGCTTTCCTGCCTCAGTGACGTGTTGGGAAGTGTCTGCTGCCACTCTGGAAAGAGAGTGTGGAGCTGTAACAAATACTCACGTGAAAGCAGCTCAGGGTGGGGGAAAGTCCTGGGAAAAGAGCAGGTCATTGAAGGGAAAAAAGTGAGGGGCTGCACTGGCTCTGGGAAGGTGGTTGGAGAGCAGGTGTCTGTTCAAGGACAAGGCCACGCTCAAGGAAATTATCAATTCAAGGATTCAAAATGTGCAAAGATCCTGGAAAATCAGGGGATGAAGAAGTGTATCACAGGGAAGAGCTGGGTGAGGAAGAGGAGAGAAGGAGCTGAGAAGAGGGAATGGAGGTCAGAGACTGGAAAAAGATTACAAACAAAGGGGGATGGAGGGGGATGGAGACTGAGAAAGGCAGAGGAAGATGGACCTGGGGGAAAGAACCTAAAGCAGCACAGAAAGATGTGCAAGGCAGAACACAAATGCTCGGGGGTTTAACCTCTCACCATGAGGCTGAAGAGTGGCTGCTCAAAGGGAAGCAGGTTCTCATGAGGACAGAGATTGTGGGGTGGGCACATCTTCAATCCCGTAAAGGCAAATGGTGAGTCCTTGGCAGCTCAGCCACTGTGCCAACACTTCCCTGCAGGACATCTCTAACTTAAGAGAGCAGCAACATCTTTTCAGAGATGTTTAGTGGATGTCCAGCATTGCTTTTAAATTCTGTCAAAAAAAGAATTCACACCAGAGCAAAAATGCTGTGCAAGGATGGCTGCTGGGGTCACACTGCACACAGCAGCAAAGCTCTGCTGGAAATCCTCCACACTGGGATGGTCACGGTATGGTCCCACCACATCAGTGCTCTCCGCACCCAGAAACAGTCCCAGTTCTTGGGCAGCAGAACCAGCATCCCTTGTGGGAGGCACGCAGACCTTCAGAAACTCCTGTCATGGAGCTATGACATCCAAAATTGGCATTTCTTGCCCCAAATAGCTAAAAAATACTATCGTGATGTAGTTAGGCTTGTAAAGAGAGAAGGCATGGTAACCTAGTGCTTCTTCCAGTGACGGAGTTAATTTAATGGTTGGACTCAATGATCTTGGAGGTCTTTTCCAGCCTTAGTGATTCTGTGATTCATAGACTGCAGCACAGTGCTCTCTGTGCTGATGACACAGCAGGTGATGATGTGTGTTTTGGGGCTGAATAGCATATTTGAGGGAATTTTTACTTTATCTTATTTTGTATAATGTATACTATTATGTATTAAAATATTTTTTTATATTCTCTTCCCTCCCATTCTTGCTCCACTCACAGTTCATGAGTGAAGATCCTCTGTCCTCCCTTCTTTGTTCAGAACCACAATAGTAATGATCTCAGGGTGAAGAGCCAGCAGCACCTCAGTGTCACAGATTTAGTAGCACAGCCAGGGAAAGGAGGTAAAAGCCACAAAATTCCACTTACTGTCCCATCCACTGGTCCTCAGTAATTTCTTTTCTTTCTTTTGCAGTCCATGAGAGATAATTCTGTAAATTTTCAACTCTACTGCCTTTTTTACAGAGGGAGGAAACACTGTTAAAACCTTGTTGAAGCACCAGGACGACCCATCTGTTTTATGTGTCTTTACAAATACAGAAATTACACATAATACTAGAAAATCCTCAATCCTGTGATAATGAAATCAGCTCAGTCTGAACTCAGCTTATAGAAAAAAACAGAGCAATATTTACAAAGGAAATAAATCAGATTCATGAAAGGTAGGAAGAAGTATGGGAGGGGAAAGCTACCTTTAAAATTTCTTCTGTGCCAGGAGCAGGACTGAGATGGTTCTCCCGTTTTCTACCTCCCAAAAAAAGAATCCTTTCTGCCGCTTTTCAAGCATTTATATGCTTTTTGGGTTCTTTTTAAATTGCCTCCCTTCAGAAGACACAGAAATGTAACCCAGGAACACACAATGAAAGCAGCAGCTCCAAATCCCACAGCACGTGGGGAACACCCTTGGCACAGGAGCCACTCGTAATGCAAACACTAATCATGAAGTAGCCATGTTAATTGGAACCCTATAGACAGGCTGATCAGAGAGAGGGAAATTGATTAAAAACCGTTCTGCCTTGCCAAAATCTTCCTCTCTGCAAGAAGCAGTCAGGTGATGCTGGCTTACTGAATGTCTGAAAAAGTTCAGGCAAGTCAGCTGAAACCCAATAAACGTGCATGTCAGATGGGAGTAAGTACCAGCAGCAAAATAAATGTTATGGGAGATCAGTTAGTGTCGTTTTTGTCTTCACTTCTCTCCAAAAAAAATACCTTTTCCCCCACAAAGTGATCACTGCGTTCTTAAAGGGATTATGGACAGCACTACTGGTTGCAAAGATCCATTTATTCTCCCAAAGATGCTCATAAAGCCTTTCTTTCAGCCCATATCCCTACACCTTTGTCACTGCCTTTTTAAGGAAACAAAGAGTCTGAAAAATACGCAGTTCTTGAAAGCCTGAGTTTGGAGAACAGTTTTATTTTAAAACAAATTCTGTATTTTTTTTCTTAAATAAAAATGTTTAGAAGTGCTTTTTTTCTTGCAGAGCTCTATTTGGCAAAAAAGGAAAAGAAGTATTTTCCTTCACAATTTGAAAGGTTTCTCCATGCCCTCCCACCTTGCTAGCACTCAGTGGAGTGCTTTTGCTTTCCACAGACCTCGACTTTTTATAAACCGTTTTACTGCTTGGGATAAGTGCTGTGAGAAGCTCTTTTGGCACGAGGTGCCATGAGGCTGTCACACGCAAAACTCAGTTTAGCCAACACTTCCCTCTACTGGGAAAGAAAAGTACTGTCATTTGTTTTAGTTCCCTTTGAAATAGAGGGAGAGACCAACATAACAAAGGTTCTTCCTGCCCTAAGATGGGAGATTTGAGGGCACGTGGGGTGAAGAAAGGGCAATCACCAACTCATTGCTATTTTATTAACCAGGCAAAAGGGGTTTGGCCATCCCATATTGATTCCCCTTCAATGAGGACACCCCCAAATTCCCTTCCCTGGTGGCTTCCCTGCCCCACTGAGAGGGAATAAACAAACCAGCAGGGCTGGGACCCCCTCCACAACCCCACCACACCGTGCTATGGAATAAACAAGGTCAACCCACTAGGACAAACACGCTGTGTGGATCCCACACTGAATCACATCAGGGATGATGCTAAAACTTCCTTGTGTGAACAAGGAAGAACAGTCTGGGATCTGGGCTTATTCCTCCCTCTGTAACGAGAGCCCTGATTCCTTCTCATCCCCGCTCTTCAACTCCAATAAGCAAAGGGACCCTGACACAAACCCAGCCGCTGTGTCAGGATACATCTGTATCAGTCTTCAGCTTCTTTTAATTAAGTGTATCATTCTCATGGAGCAGCTCTCATCGAGCATCCACAGGGAAATCCTGTAACGCCTGGATAAATTCCTACATTTGTTCAATCAGACTCAAAGATATAACCCTAAAGTGAGCTAATATAATTTAATGGGGGAAAAAAAATTGCAGGCAGGCAGTGCCTCTGTCAACGACTGTGTCCAAGTGTGAAGAAAGCATTCAGTGCTCTGATAGACATAACAGCTCACATCATTAAAGTAAAATTAATTCCCATCTCCCTGAAAGGGCTCACCTCTCAGTCCTTCCAAAATTAGGCCACTTTATGTCTAACCAGAAGACAGCTGCATTTTAATTTAGAGGGGAAAGAAGGTTATGCTGGGCTGGGCTGAATTATGACCCATTACCATGCTTTTGCCACCTGTGGCCAGCACAAATATTTGGTGATTAGGCAGTTCAGAGAGCAGAGGAACACAGCTTCACTAAGTGGGGAAAAGCATTTACATGGGGCTTAGTGATTAGCAGGGTCAGAAAGGCAGAGCTTGACTTTCCAGAAAAGCTTTCTGTGCTTTTGGGAGGAAGCAAAGATATCCGAGCACACCCTTTCTCCATGTCAGGTAAAGCCTCCTGAAAGGGGCTGGTCACATGCTGAGCCTTTGCAAAGTCTAAAGTCAAAACTTATTCCCTCCTTTTTGTGCCAAAAGTACGAATCCAAGAAACAAAAATCTTTTTACCTCTGCCACCTCTCTAACAGAACATCAGGACTAAAAACATCTCGGACAGAGCCAGAGTAAGCTGGCTGATTGATTGGTTTCAAACACTACCTGCAACCTGCGGTTAGAAACAAGCCTTGAGAAGCATCTTTGAGGCACAGCTAACAAGAAAATCCCCACAATGACTTCAGGGAAATTCCAAGTGATTATTTTCTGTATTTAGTACCCTGATCCCTGTTTCTTTCACTGCAGTCCATCATGCCCTCCCTGCTCCATTTTAACACTAATTAAAAGCAAACTTCCTTCCACAACATTTACTTAATATTTTTACATGAGTCATGAACCATTTCCTTTTTATTTTTTAATTTGAATCTCCTTATTAATTGTAATGCCTAATAGTTTGTATTCCAGCTCTGCCATTTCAGCTTCTGGGAAGTGCTTGGGGTAAAAAGACCTAAGCAATAATGACCACAATGTTTTTCAGCACAGAAGCAATCCTGAGGACTTCCTTGCTACTCCTCTAGGCCTGTTGATGCTTACATAGGTCAGGTCTTGGGCAAATTGTGGTCACAAGTGGTTAAATGACTCAGAATTTCTGATAAAAGCTTGACCAATTTGAGGCAAATTAAACTGAGCTCTTCTGTTCCTTTTCTTGTAGGGTTTCCTGTAAGGGCACTGAAGGGCGAAGATGACGTAGAAACCTTTCTCTGGTGCTCCTCATTGATCCTTTCATCCTTATATTAAGTTTCAGATCCAGGGTTTGTAGTCTGCTCTGACTATCCACGTTATTGTATTTGCAAAAGACCCCACAGAACATTAAGAGGTGAAAATATCTTCTTCTGAAAAGAGGGCAGCGTGAGGACAGTCAGGGGGATGACCATGCTGGGTTAATAGTTGGACTCCATGACCTTAGAGCTCTTTTCCAATGTAAATGGTTCTGTGATTGACTGAATTCAGGGATTATCATCGTTATTTTTTCAGCATCTTCAAGCTGATCAGTGTAAGGACCCCCAGGTGGACATGAGGCCTGCCCTCAAGCTCTTTCAGCTCTAAAACTCTTAGCCTGATACTACAAAGAATCCTTTAGGCTGGAAAAGACCTCCAGGATCATCAAGCCCAGTCATTAACCTGATACTGCCAGGTCTCCTACTAAACCCTGTACCTACATGCCATATCCACATATCTTTTGAACCCTTCAAAAAGGATGGTGACTTCACCACTTCTCTGGGCAATCTGTTCCAATGGCTGAATGCCCCTTTTATGAACGAATTTCTCCTAATATCCATTCTAAACCTACCCTGGTGCAACTTGAGGCCATTTCCTCTTATCCTACTGCTTGTTATCAGGGAGAGGAGACCAACCCTCACCTGCCTACAACCTCCTTTAAGGCAGAGCACTGGCAGCAGGTTGGGAAGGGGATCCTGCCCCTCTATGCAGCTCCAGTGAGGCACATCTGGAGTGTTGTGTCCAGTTCTGGGTTCCTCAGGACAGGAGGGACATGGAGCTCCTGGAGCAGGCGCAGTGGAGGCTTCAAAGTTGATTAAGGGACTGGAGCATCTCTCTCGCAAGGCTAAGGGACCTGGGCCTGGTCAGCCTTGCTAAGAGATGGTTGAGAGGGATCTCACCCCTGTGTATCTCTTCCATCTGAAGGGAGGTGTCAAGGATGGACCAGGCTCTTCTTGGTAATGCCAAGAGACCCAGTCTTGAGCAGAGCTCCACCTCTGAGTGAATGCTACACAACACAAAAAAGAATTCCTAAATATATGCATGGCATGGTTTAACCCCAGACAGTAACTAAGCACCACACAGCCACTCGCTCACTCCCCTACCAGTGGCATCTGGGATAGAATTGGAAGAACAAAAGTGAGAAAGTTCATGGGTTGAGATAAAGACAGTTTAATAGATAAAGCAAGAGCCACACATGCAAGCAAAGCACAATGAGGAATTCATTCAGCACTCCCCATGGGCAGGCAGGTGTTCAGTCACCCCCAGGAAAGCAGGGCTCCGTCACACACAATGGTGACTTTGTAAGACAAACACCATCCTGCTCACTAGCCCCCCATTATTCTTTATCCCCCCCCCTCCTTTTTACACTGAGCATGATGTCACATGGNTTTACACTGAGCATGATGTCACATGGTCTGGAATCCCTTGGTCAGTTAGGGTCAACTGTCCTGGCTGTGCCACCTCCCAATTTTCCATGTGCTCCCAGTCTCTTTAACAGCAAGGCACTCTGAGAATCAGAAAAAGCCTTGGCTCTGTGCAAGCCCTGCTCAGCAATAACAAAAACATCTCCATATTATAAACCTGGTGTCCAGTACAAATCCAAACAGTCCCATATTAGTTACCATGAAGAAAATTCATCCCAGGCAAACCCAGCACATTCCAACCCTTGTTCCATATCATTTGGTCATGGTCAGGTCATAAAATATCCAATACAACTTCACTAACCATAATCTCCCTTCCCATCCTTCAAAACTATAAGCAGATGAGGTATCTGAATGACCAGAGCCCAAGACCAAGAGGCCACGAACTTCCAATCCTTCACACAAAGGGCATGGAACCTGGTGTGAATGCATGGGAGAGGGGTGTGTAGGGAGCCAACCAGAGCACCCATCATCTCACTGGAGCCATCTGCTGTGAAGGGGCTTCAGTCCCAGCAGTGAAACCCTGTGGTGGTGGGAATGTGATGGCCAGAGAGTTTCATGAATGGTCAGTGTAGGTTTCTTAACAAGGTGTGCACCACAAGGTTCTTTGTGTTCATGTAGTCCATGACTTTGGGCTCCATCAGTCACAACAGGCACTCAGGACAGGAGATATGGTGTGTTGCACTGAGTTAACGGGCACCAAACCCAGCTCAGCTCAGGTCACTCTGCTCTTGCACTGTTTCTTCTAATGCTTTTCCTCCCTCAGTCCATGTGGCTCCTGGTGCAGTGACTCCTGCAATATGCAACTCAAACAACGGCTTACAGCACTTAAAGGTACATCCATTACAGTCTCCAGCTCTGGTTCTTTGGGGCCAGGTTCCAGGGCTTAGCACTGCAATGAACTCCTCCCTCTCACCCCCAGCCTGCCTGCCACAAGGGGTTCCTGCTGTGGTCCACATCCTAGTCCTTCATGGTTGCAAGGGGCAGCTCCTCACCATCATCTCCAACACGGGTTTCAGGGGCATCTCTGCTCCCCCTGCTCCAGTGTGGTGTTCCACCCATGGAAAACAGCTCTCCACAAACTTCTCCAACATAAGTCCTTCCCACAGGCTGCAGTTCTTCACAAATGTGATGATCCTCACAGGATCACAGTCTCCTTCAGGCATTAACCTGCTCCAGCATGAGGCCCTCCAGGGGATGTCTGTTCCAGCTCGAGGTCATCCATGGTTCAGTCCCTTCGATTGGAGTCCCAGCCTGGCTAGTTCAGCAGCACAGGCACACCAGCAATGCCCTGGCCATCAGCCAGCCCAGGCACATCACCAGGGCCGTTATCAATATGTGCCCAGGCACAGCAGAGTATCTTGATCAGCACTATGGAGAGCAGCAGTTGCAAAGAGGAGCCACTAGCAAGGCTCTAAAACACAGCCAGGCAAGCAAGCCCCATGGCAAGCACAGGAGCCTGCCAATTAATAGCTAAATGGCAGTAATAGCTATCAAATCGATCTAGTACATTTCAGTCAAATCTCTCATTGTCTCCAACCCTTTGAGCTGCACATTGAGCATGAAAAAAAGTCTGTTGTGGTTTAATCCCAGGCAGCCACTCGGTCACTCCCCCACTAGCAGCACCAGGGAGAGAATCAGAAGAGAAAAAGTGAGAAAACTCATGGGTAAAGATAAAGACAGTTTAAAAGGTAAAGCAAAAGCCACATGTATAAACAAAGCAAAACAATTAATTCATTCAACATTTTCCGCAAGCAGGCAAATGTTCAGCCATCTCCAAGAGAGCAGGGCCCCATCACACATAATGGTGACTTGGGAAGACAAATGCCATCACTCCAAACATCCCCACTTTTTATTTACTGAGCCTAATACATGGTGTAGAATATCTGTTAGGTCAGATGAGGTCAGCTGTCCCAGCTGTATCTCCTCCCAGCTTCTCATGCACCCCCAGACCCCTCACCAGTGCGGCAGTACAAGAAGCAGAGAAGGTTTTGATGCTGTGCAAGCGCTGCTCAGCGAGAGCAAAGACATCTCTAGATTATCGACACTGCATTCAGTACAAATCTAAAACCTAGTCCTATACTAGTTACTGTGAAGAAAACTAACTCTTCCCAAACGGAAACCAGCACAATTCACCAGGTACATCTTCTGCCTGAGAGGTGAAGAGTCAAGCACTAATCATCACATGTCTTTGGGCTTTCTTCTTTTTGCTCTGTTTGCCAACAGCCTGCAAACTTCTCACCCTCTCCTGCTCACTCCCACTCATATTTTTATATTTCCATCACATC
This sequence comes from Oreocharis arfaki, assembly GCA_013398015.1. Classification (NCBI taxonomy): domain Eukaryota; kingdom Metazoa; phylum Chordata; class Aves; order Passeriformes; family Paramythiidae; genus Oreocharis; species Oreocharis arfaki. The sequence goes on along the minus strand of VZRR01003474.1, from coordinate 28,725 downwards.
CCACCACCAATTTCCCCCTCATCTTTATTTATGCAGAAAGTAGTTTTAGACTAGGGTAGATCTGGCAGCTAATGCAGCAGGCCCAGTTACATCCTGAGAAAAATTACACTGAAGCCACCAGGTTCTCCAATCATCCGAAAATTCAACCTGTTAAAAAGGGAGGAATCTTTCAAATATTTGTTTTACCCCTTTGGAGAAGTTTTTGTACAAACCTATAACTGCTCAAGGCTATCAGCTCTCCATATTTCATCCTTAATGCGATCTCCTTCCTCTGACAAACAGAGCCCTTAACTGGAAATATCCCATTAAAGCACATCAATGCACACGACTCAACCCCCACATTTTGCTTTTCCAAGCTGATCCCTCTGAGTGCAGGGTCAGACCCTGACTGGATGTTGAATATGCTCCTCATAATCAAGGAAAGACCAGGTTTTTTTGGAGGGAATTGCTCTACTCAACACAAACACAACCATCCACAGAAAATAACACAAAATCCTAACACTTGACTCTGGTCTCCAAAAGAGTTGGAAGACTGCAACAGCCCCATCTTTTGAGGGCATTGTAGAGTAAAACAGCAGGAATGGAAGCCGGAAAAGCACTTCCCACCACCTGTTGCTTCTCATATATTGTTTTTTCTAACTGATTTTCATTCCTTAGCCCTTTCTGTACTCATGTTCGTAGAGAAAAAACAAAAAGGACAAACAAAAGCTGATTTCCACAAGTTGTTTAAAGTAAAAGAAAAGTTGAGGAGCAAACATGGGTAGGACACAGGCAGGAACTTCTGAATGCAGTGACACTGGGCCCTGTTTTCTCTTACACATATAGTAACTATTTAGCTATTTTTCTAATAAAAATGGAAACAGGTAAATCACTCATGCCAGTCCCACCCCAAAACCATACCACAACTCCAAGTGTAATCTCCTTTCACACCTCAAACAGATTACTAAACACAAAGAAAAGTACAACAAAACCCAGCCCTTAAAACAGATGGGGAAACAAATGCAGTCATTCCTTAAGGAAAAAAAAGAAAATCAGAGATAAGCACACTGAGTCCACATATCTAGAAAGCCTGGCTGGAACACCAATCACAGCAAAAACTTCTCTAAAAAGTAGAGCAAATATATGTACAGCTGCACTACTCCCTTGTAAGGTATGGATGCCACTACTGGTTTAGAACACAGGTACCAACAAACCCTAGTCCTTGCTCCAACAAGGGCAACCAAACCACACCCACCCCCCCAAATAAAACCCAACCAGTGCAAAAAACCAAAAACAAAACAACAACCAAAAAAAAACCACAAAAACCCCAAAAATCCAAACAAACAAACAAACAAACAAACAAACAAACAAACAAACAAACAACACCCAATCCCTCCCAACCTACCTACCCATCTCCTGCCATATAAATCGTTTGTTTCCTGATTGTTTATCCCTTTCAGCTGTCCCCTGATGGGTGAATGCATTAACCCTGTTCCTGCCACATCCGATTAAGCTCCTGATTTTTGGTTCCTGCTCTTCAACTCCATCCAAAGAGGTGAATATTGCCTGCATACCATCCTGGCTATAGCGATCATGACAAAGTCAGCTGTGCTGTTGGTTTGTCAGATATAGGAAAGTGTTGACAAGAGCCAGAAGGTTGCTTAATTGTTGAGAAAATGCCTGTGTGAGAGGGTTTAAGAGCTCCTTCCACTCACATTAAAATAATAAGTACAGAGACGATAGTGAATAATATTTTCATTGAAGGTAATAAATAGAATTTTAATGTAGCATTGAAGGTGTATTAAGAACCAGGGACCTGGCTCTGAAGTCAAGCTAATTTAAATGAAGAGGTAAGCTTGTGATTTTAAGTGTGAGGCTGATGAGCTGGGAAACAAATTACCAGGTGGCAAACATTGTCCTTGATGTCCTTAGGTCAAGAGCTGTAACCCCAGCAAAACAGGTGACTTCAGTCAAATAAAGCCAAACCCACCTTTAAGATGTTTGGCAGTGCTGACCTGCCTTTCCAGTTCCTTTCAGTGAAAACGTGGAAAATGCCTTTCCTCTTTCTGGTATTACTCTCCCAGAATATATAAAGTCTCAGTGACCATCTCAATCAACTCGATGGGATAAGCAAACACATACTGGAGTATTGGATCTTGCTGTTGAGGGGCAACTTGTGCTTTATGACCAGTAGGGTACAAATGGCACATTTTCCATGTGCATCTTCCAGCTTTGCTCTGTGCAAGAGGCCTGGTCCATAGCCACGGCATCATGGCAAGCTTCCACTGGGAAAACTCACCATGAGGAATCAGCAAACTGCACCCTCCTACAGACTTTGGAGGGTGGGTGGTTGGTGCAGGCTGTTCGAAGTAAGCCTTGCTCAATGCTCTGGTTTAACCCTCACTGACATTTATTCCCCTCTCAAGTACCTCAACTTTCATTTTACAGGATTGAACAAGCCGGGATTCCGGATTTCTCTCTAAAGACTTTCTAATTTCATATCCATTGTAGAAACCCTTAAAATTTTGTTTGGTTCATATGAGTCTTCCTTGGGCATCTCGTACCAATGTGTGCAGAGGTGCAGCCTCAGCAGTGCCTCCCCTTTGCCTCAGCACCACCTGCCCACCCCGGGCTGTGTCTCAGCTGACAGATCTTCACTTCATTTCTCTGTTTCATTGCGCCACGTTACACACCCCAACCCTTCTGTTTCAGTAACTGATCCAGGTCTCCACGGGGATCTGCTGTTTCCACCCCCTGAAAGCAAATATTCCCTTTTGGCCCCCCAGTATGGCACTTCCTGCTCTGCCCCATTACATCTTCTCAGGATAGCAGGGGATAAGATTTGCCACATTCTTCTTTCTCAGTAAATAGACTTCAAACCTTTTTTATTCAATTTTCCGCTGTCCTTCAAATATTTGATTATTTCCCCTCCAAAATGTGTCCCTGCAATATACTTAGTTCAGATCAGCAAGTCTCTGCTTGAGCTGCTTGTTACCTCCTTTTCTAATACAAGTGTTGCATTTAGGTTGGATTTTGTGGATTTTTTTTCTCTCCCGCTACCTTTCCTGATTTGACAGGTTCTCACAAAATCCTTAGACAGGGATCTGCAGGTTCATGTGCCAGTTCTCAACAGGATTTTTGCAAAGGGGTTATTCTGGACCCCAACAGTGCTTTAATTCCTTTCTGTGTCCGTTCATGGATTTATTCACATTTCCATTCAAACACTTCTTTTTTGCCAAGGAAAATAGGATCCCATATTGACGATAGTCTTCACTGAAAATTGAGATTATTTGCCTGATATTTATAATAGATATAGATAGATCAAATTTAAAGCTATCCAAAACCTCATCCCTACCTCATTTTAAACCAAAATTATATAATCTTTACTTTTTCTTCTCCTGTATTATATAGCCAATGATTTATTTATAACTGTTTCAGCTTCCTATTCATGGTCTAATTCTCTTTTACACTGGAAGTTCTCACTCATTTTGTTTTCTGAACTTTAAACTGCAGCTTTCTTTTAGCACAACCCTCCTCCCCCTCCCACTAAGATCTCTGCTTGCAGCTAATACTTCTTCAGGTAGTTATTTATCTGTTCAGGTTTCACTCTCTATGCTTGAGACAGAGGCCCCACTTTTTTTTTTTTCTTTTTTTTCTTTTTTTTCTTTTTTTTCTTTTTTTTCTTTTTTTTCTTTTTTTTTCTTTTTTTGCACGTTGAAAATGTCATTTTGATCAAAAACCACTAGGAGGAAGCATTCAACAAGTTTCCCTGTCCAGATGTAGATCCCAGTTCTAATTTTATTAAATTCAAATAGTTTTGAGAGGAAGTAAGGAGCCTGTTGGGTCACAGGTCTCCTTGAAAGTGCCATGGCACATACCCCCTTGTAAACACGTGTAACTATGTCAATCTGGCTTCTCTGCTCCTGCTAAAAACAGTTTGGTGACTCCATCCTCTGAAGAACAGAAGCCACCTCTAATTTACAACTTAATTTCCCCCCGACTATTCTATTTGTCTTTTAAACATTTTTCCTCCCTCGCTTATATTTTCCCACCTGCCTTATTTACTGAGAGTTACGATGCACCCTCTCAGCTGTTACTTCTAGGCTGAACAAACCAAACTTGAATCTCTCTTCATATCACAGGTTATTATTCATCCTAGCCTTGCTTCCCAGCACATCATCCGGTTTTAATTCACAGCTCTTGGATTACAAAGGTGTCTGGTGAATGGGAGGAAAAAATGCCGCCTTTCTTTCAAGCACAATTGGAGTTTCACGCCGTGCAGCTCCATCAGTTTGCCCGAGAGCTGAGAAACACTGAACTAAATTATTCACGTGGTTCAATTAATGATAGTCTCAATGGTAAAGTCAGTTTAGCTTATGCTACAGGCCCTGAAGAAAATATTGCTGAAGAAAATAGCTTTTTTTTCATTTGTTTCATTTTTTTTCCCCCCGCCACCTTTAACTCTTTTGACTGGTTTGCAAATATTCAAGGATTTTCCATTACTTTGATTTCCTGTGAAAAATGTGTGTGCTTTAGATGCTGAAGTAAAGCCCACTACAGAGAGGTACAGATGTTCTGGGGTTCTCATGTAATTTCTTGTTATATTTATTGTTCCACATCACTATCAAAGGAACAAACTTATACATCATGTTGTGGAGCTTGTGTTTCTCATGGGCTGTCAAAGGAAAAAGCTCTCAGGCCTCAAATTTTTGTTGTTTCTATTAATAATCTGCTTTAAAAATGTAATAATTTGTGGTAAAATTTTAAGTGATAGAGAGTTTGAAAGAGGTAAGTGTTGAAGAGGTGAGGCCGTTAATGCAGCCTGGCAAATAATGACTAAAATCTCATGAAATATTGCTCTGAATGACCAAAAAGGACAGCAATCCATCTGGAAACAAGGCTGTATGTCACACAGCCACCACAGGAAAGCATGATGTTTGTAAGGGCATCAGTAGGATCCAAAATTAAGAGGCTCAGAGGAGAACCAGAAGGATTTGGAAGATTATTTCTTTCTAGGGGCATATTTTCTAACAGCTGTGCTTATATTCCAAATTTTATCTCCCAGATGGTTGGGACCTTCCTGTGACTCGTAAGATTTTCTTGTGGCCCTTCATTACATGAAGAGGGTTTATAAGAAAGATGGAGGGAGACTTTTTATTAGGGTTCTAGACTGAAACAGAATAGGTTGAACTTGGATATAAGGAAGACATTTTTTTGCTATAAGGTGAGGCCCTGGCACAGGTTGCCCAGGGAAACTGTGGCTGCCCCATCCCTGGAAGTATTCAAAACCAGACTGGACAGGGCTTGGAGCAACCTGGGATAGTGGAACATGTCCCTGTGCATGGCAGGGGGGTAGAAGGAGATGGTCTTTTAGGTCCCTCCCCACCCAACCCATTCTTTGATTCTGTGATTACAGAACATGGCAAGGGAACTGTCTGCCCTAAAACAATATCAATTTTACTCAGAGTTTCTGCAGAAGGTAAAGTTCACCCTAGAGGTTACTTGTCATTTCTTGCACCAACAAACAATTCACTTCGGGCACCAAATGAACTTTGGCATCTGATCTCCTACACTGGTGGAGCTCTGGCTCAGTTTTGGGGTGGCCTTTCCAGAGAGGAGGACATGAGTGAGGCTTATGTGTATCTGACCAACAATTAATTGTTCTTACAATAAATAATACTTCCTCCTGGCACACGCACTGGCGAAGATGAGTCGCACCACATTCAGGTATGGATATTTTTAATACAATTTCTTGAGAGAATGTGATGTCAGGACTGTTCAGTGCACCCTAAAATCTATGAGAATGATGCATGTGGCTCTTTACTGCTCCTCAGTGGATCCTGCACATCTTGGGAAGCTGACATTGAACAGGCAGGAGCTGGGAAACACCATCCCACCAATGTCATATAGTCATCTCCTCAGCTATGGTTGTTCACATGCTGTGAAAGTGCTTAAAAATAATTTTAGCCATATAAACCCACTTGATATAATTAATTCTTTTATAGTTGTTAGATTTTTTTTTTTATAGAAGGAATAGAGCATCTTAGTTCCAAAGGCACAGAGCTGTTGACTTCTCTGGTATAACACAGATTCACTGTGCACCTACCTTAAAATCTGGGGGAGTATTAGTCAAAACTAATTAAAGGTGCTATAATTTCAGGAATGGCTAGGGAGAAGCTGAGGGAATACCACAGATGAAACTAAAAGGTACTATAAATATTATTTATTTGCATCAGTCTTCAGACAATATTAACTGAGAACAGAGTCTCGTTATTAGGTGTAATTTACCATTCATAGTAAAAGAGAATTTCTGTCCAAAAAGCTCACAGTCTGAAGAGGTGGAAAAGACAGGAGAAGAAAGCAACACAAGACATAAGAATATAACTGCAACCACAGAGAAGGGGCATTCAAGAGAGAATAAAACTTGCTGCAGGTTGCAGAAAAGTGCACAGCAAGTCCCACTCAGACACAAAACCTGGGTTCTTTCCTGGCTGAAATCGGTGTGGAGGGAAAAGCTCACCTGAGCCTTGCCAGAACCTGCCAAACCCAAGAGCAATCACACAGCTGCAACCTTGCAACTAAGAAAAATAAAAAGCATCTTAAACTTTAAAGACGTTAGTGGAGGTAAGAAATGAAAATGTCAGGGGTAATTTGTGACTGCATCTGGTACATGACAAAGGAAAACACAATGGTCTTCAGACAGCAAAGTGCAGCAGCTGGAAGTAACTCCAGAGCACATGTACAAAGGACAGAAGATTAGGTAGTGTTTGGGCATGTGTTTCTCTGAGAAGCCCAAGATGTAAGGACATGAAGATAAAGGACTTCATAAGGAAAATGTGGTGAGGTGAGAAACCGTGAGAGCCCATCCACACACGTAGTTCCATGAGAAGTAGAATTTATGGTTATATCCTTAGTCTTACGTTAACCCCAAACCCAAGTAATTCAACCCAGATTTTCTAATTGCCCACATTACTGATAATTTGGTTTCTTCTAATCTTTGTGGGAGAGGGAAGGTGGTTCCCCCTTCAGAGAAGCACAGGCAGGAGAGAGAAAGGCTTCTACCTCCAGTGGGACACATCTACTGTAGCCCAGGCCTCATTCCATGGCCATGGATGATGTTCATCACCACGAGCAAGCAAAGCTCTCATGGGTCCCCTGTGGAGCCCCCCTGCCTGGTTTTCTGGTGTCTAAGCGAGTGGCCGAAGTGATATTATCAATTTCCAGCCAGTGCAAATGTTGATTTGTGTTTCTCTTCTCTACCATGTTGTCAAGAATGAACTTGAACATGAAACTTAACCATTGGGTGAAGTCTGAGGAAAGTATGCAATAAACACAATTTTTTATGGGGTGACTGACAGCACAGCTGCCTTCACCTCACTGCCAGAGGAAACCAGGTTAAAAAAAAATAATGCTCACAGGCAAAACATAAAGCACAGTTTTGCTCTGCTCAGTATGACTTGTGTAATATTAAGAGTTGTATTTATTATTTCATTAAACTTCAGTAACACAACTATGATAACATACATGCCATGGTTTATTCTGCAAATTGATCATATTGGAAGAAATCCACTACACTGTGGAATATCTGTGGATCATGCAGGGTCTATGTTTGTGGCACATCCATCCCCAAATGTAAAAAAAAAAAGATTTAAAAAATCAGCAGCTGTTTGCTAAACGGATTTATAATGATAGCATCAATTAGGAATGGAACAAGTTTTAGCTCCTTTCCATTCCTCAGTTTTCACTCATATTGACATTCATTTTCTGTTCTCCAGTAGATCCACTGGTGCTTGGACTTTTCTCTGCTTCTCGTACAGGGGAAATATCAGCTGAGGTTGCCTATCACTGCTGTGAGCATGTCACAGCACCCAGGTACTGTGGGACCAGCTGTGCAGTGGGATGCCCTTGATCAAACAGATCCAAAACTTTCTCTGAACATGTAAATATTGAAGAAAACTGAACCCAGCAGAGACAAAGGCCACGATTCTCCAGTTGCCATAATTAACTGATCACCATCAACAGACCTGGTTTCATGGGGAGGCTGCCTCAGCTGACCTGTATTTACAATATCATCTTCTGTGAAAATCTAAAAATATTCTGAACAACTTTGTCACCAATTAACTACTTAACATCTGGAGATTGTTGATTGCCTGTTTCTTCTCCATTCTCAACCCTGAGATTGCCACTGCTCTCTCTTGTGACACTGTCATACGAGGGAGGGATGGACACCGAGGACGAAGTTTCAGACTTGTTAACATTCCTACCATAATTTGCACACAGCATAGATGCAATAAGTCCTTCATTTTCCGGAGCAGTATCCCCCAGAGTGTCAGTGCTGCAAGTTCTGTGCCGGTACAGGTAGGAGGCCTGTTTGAGGGAGCGCAGGAGCAGGTGACTCCTGTAGGCACGCTGGATCACCGTGGCTGACGCCTCCTCTTGCCTGTGTCTGAGCGTAGTGGATATTGGCTCGTAGGATTGTTTTGACGGGTTGGCAGCCATGAATTTCTCCTCCATTTGTATTTTCAGAGCATCCAGCTCCCCAGAATCTCCCAACACCCTCTTGGTGAAAGCAAACAAGATATCCAAGCAGTGTATCTTGTCCCCACTGACCACAGGCAGGTCCATTGCTGTGAGTTCAACTTTGTTTGGTTTTGGTACACGCAAAGGCTTAGACAGAGCATCTGCAAAGTCTGAAAGTGCAGAGAAAGTTATAAACTGAGTTGCCTCAGGATCAAACTTCTCCCAGATTTCATAAAAGATGTCAAAGTCATCTTCCCCTAAAGGCTCTGTACTTTCCTCAGTGGCAACATTGAAGTTCTCTAGAATGACAGCTATATACATGTTTACAACAATGAGAAATGATATAATGATGTAACTTACAAAATAAATAATACCTATGGCGGGTTTGCCACATTCACCTATGGTACCTTTTATGTCTGGATCACAGAATGGTGGCCCAGTGTTTAAAATAGGACTGAGAAGACCATCCCAGCCAGCCGATGTGGTGATTTGAAAGAGGCAGAGCATGCTGTTAGCAAAGGTTTGGAAGTTGAACATATCGTCAATGCCGGCTTCCATCTTCACATAGGCAAAGTTAGCCATGCCAAAAATGGCATAAATGAACATGACCAGAAACAGCAAGAGGCCAATGTTGAACAGAGCAGGTAGGGACATCATTAAGGCAAACAGGAGAGTTCGAATTCCTTTGGCTCCCCGGATGAGTCTCAGGATCCGGCCAATGCGAGCCAAACGAATGACTCTGAAGAGCGTGGGTGGTAAGAAATGTTCAAAGGCTTTGCCAATGCTGGAAAGCAGTAAGGCTGAAAAGGAAAGGATAACAACTCATTAGAATATCACATTTTTCCTTAACTAGTAAGGAGGCTGGAATTACAATATCTTCACAGCTCAAAAATATCTGATGGGTATTTGCTAAGCTCTACCAGAATAACTTTTAGGAAAAGCTGATTGAAAAAAATAGTTGTAGAAATCAGCAATTATGAACTACATTCTTCAGCCATCAGAAGACAGTCCCTGTTGCACTAAAGATGACAAGCAACTTTCTCTGCACAACTTCAAATATCTATATCACTTGACACTTGGTGACTGATGGTTTTCTTTGGCTCTGGTTGCATGAATATTTCAGCAGGTTCAGGTTACCTTCTACATTTGTCTTCAAATACTGACACTACAAAGCTAAACTAAGAAAACAAGATACGATGCAATGTCATGGTTATTCAGATAATATAGGAAAGATATGTAGAAGCAAACACAGTCATGAACATAGAAATTGTGCATGCCACTCTTCAATGGCTTTTGGTTCATTCTGGGACAGAGCTACACATGTATGTTATTTTTTCTTTGCTTGAATGAAAAAATGGCATCTAGTAGCACTAGAAGAGTCTTGTGTTTTTTAAGTGTAGCTGTTTTGGATATGTTTTTCTGTATTTACAATCCAGAAACTTAATTTCTCAAGAAAGAGCCACAGTCTTACTGGAATCTTACTTACCCAAGACATGAGTCATACTAAAGAGATGAAATATCTTTCTTCCCCTAAATGCCAGTTGCTTGTTGGCAGTACTAGCCCTAGGAATAGTTAAATGGGCAGAAAGCTCAAATTTGCAACAGAGCTCTTTACCCCATTCTTCCTTTGCTATCCCTTCAAATAAAAACTAATACATTTTTGGTCATCTTTTCTATCCTGGCACACAGTGTGAACCCTTATTTTCAGTCAGCAATGCCCGAGTATACAGAAACTGAATTCTATAGCCTATAATCTAATTCCAGTCTTCCTGTTCTCCATATATTTCAGTCATATATCAAAAACACGGATGACAAAACACAAAAATTTTATGTGATTTAAGATTTCTTAGTTGGCACTAAATCTGTGACAATGGAAATTATCGTATAATGTGATACTGCTATGATGGGATATTCATTCTGTATTTGAGATGAGGAAAAAAAAAACCCTGAAGAACCATTATAAACATACATAAACTTTTACTAAAAGAATTGTTTTAAATCTCATTAAATATTATTTAATATCATCATGGGGGGGTACTTATTTTTTCCTTAAGACTTTACAGTATTATGACTTACATTTCAATGAATATTTGCAGTTAATAAATTTTAACTACTTTTTTTTTTTTCTAAAAAGAATAATAACTGATATAGTAAAGAATTTGCCACACAACTTTACTTACCAACAAGTGACATAATAACAACAACTAAATCAAATATGTTCCAGGCATTTGAGAAGTAGTACTGCCTCAGAGCCAGCAATTTCATCACACATTCTGCAGTGAAGATGGTAACAAAGAGTATATTGATTTTGCTGAGGATGTTTGTCTTCGTTTCACTTTGCTCGTAGGTTTCCACCATCATCGTGATCATGTTGAGGCAGATGAGACCCATGATGACAACATCAAAGATTTGGGATGTTACAATGTCAAAAAGGAAACCTTGAAGTCTGTTCTGGAGGGGAAAAAATAATACTTCTGACATCAGTTAGGAAAATAAGGAGTACTCATCCATACGTGTTTCCAACATTTTCAATTTTTATGTTGCAAAGTCACTCAGCTGCAGTGAAGCTGGAGAAAGGGGAGAAAGGCAGAGTATAAAAATGACACTACAATCCCTTCCCATCCTGAAGTTTCATCACTTCCAAGGTGAATATAAAACTCAATAATATTTATGCAGAGAACTTAATAAATATTTAACCCGTAAAATAATTCAGTCAACTTTTTGGTGTGGAACTGAGAGAGCACTGCGTGAGTATCAGTGTAAAGACAGTATGAATTATTTATATGCAATATATAAATATATGCACTTTTCAGTGAATTAAATTGTACTTTTGCAGTGCATTTTCCCTTTGAAGAAATCAGTCTTACCAGTGGTCTTGGAATAGGTTTTTGAGGTTTCTTGGATCCCAGCTTTTTCATTGCGTTGTAGTATTTTTTCTGTTCTTCTGTCATAAAGATGAATGCCCCACCTAAGTATACAGTATACAAAGAAATGTCACGGTTATTTGGTGAGAAGAAAACTATTGTACTTAAAATGTTGAAAATTCTGGAAACTGGAATTTCTTTCTTTTTTTACACCTTGCTGGCACTGGCCCTTTTCATATCATCTAACTGTGTCCGAAAAATCAGCGGCACAAACCAGATGTTCACAGAATAGAAGTCTTGGTGTGAAACTCAACTCACTCAAAAAACATGAAAACAAAAAATATGGACAGGAACAAATCTTCTGGCTTCCCACGTGCTGGGCTTGCCTAATATCCAAAACACTCATCAGAGCATCTGTAGCAGACCACTTTCTAAATAACAAGTCTCCCATCAAGCTCAGTTCCCAAAAAGGAGTGAAATGTTTGGGGAATATCTAGGTGTTCAGGTTACAGGGGAAAAGAAAGGGGAAAGTTATTTCTCAAAACTTAATTATTAATGCTCTGGGAAATGCCGATAGAAGTTTTAGATTCCATGTATAGGACCTCGTTCTCTAAAGCACAACCAATGCACTTATCTTTTTCTTTTGTTGGTTGAAGTTGTCAATGATTACACCAACAAAGAGGTTCAGGGTGAAAAAAGATCCGAAGATGATGAAGTTCACAAAGTAGAGATACATATACAGATTGCTCTCCATCTTTGGCTGATCATCTTTCTGCAAGGATGAGAAGCAGCTTGAGAAATAATCAACAACAACGTGGGCCCAACTCAGAATAATCTTCATATTGGAGCTCCTCTCAAAAATTGATTCCAGGAGGAGCTAAGATTTACAGCCTTACTGCTAATTGTGACAAAAGTGGTATAGTTTAAAACTACCAATAGTGCTGAACACAAAATTTTGTTTGAATATTCTTGACATGATTTTCACAGGCACTGCAGAAGCACCAGTTCAGTTCCTTCCAATAAGGACAGGAGCTGAAAATTTCTCAGTACATGAAAAATCAAGCAAAATATGTAGAAGTCCAATTCCAAGCCCTTGCCATTAAAAATCTTGGCCTAGATATGTTGTCATTCTTTTTTCTCTTCTTAGCAAAACACTTCTGTGATGGTTATTGTGAATAAAAACAAAGTCAGAAGAAGAAAAATAACTTTTCACATTGGAGAACAAAGAAGAAAAACATTGAAACACACACACACAAAAAGATATCAGTATATGAAAATACTATTTTTTTTAATATTTATATATANTATTTCTGTATCTTATTTATATTAATTTATATTTTCATATATAACATTAGCAATATTATAATATTTAAAAACTTTAAACATTCTTTTATTCCTTGGAACTCATAATGGAATTGAGACATGCTCTACATTTCAAGTTCTTTCCCTCCAAAGTCATTCCACTTTGTTCTGTTTAAGCAGGTAAATCTAGGGCTGAAACCCTCCCACCACTTCAACAGAGGACCTTTAGGATACCATGAGTCACTTGCAGGTTAAATGTTTACATCATCTGATAAAAAATAATTGCTGGAAGTATTTAGCACAGACAAACAGCAGACGTAGAAGTGCAAAACAAATAATGCATTTGCAGAAAGCAGTAACATTCACAAAAAAACATGGTTTGAATACTGTGACTGACCTCTCGTGAGTCTACTGCTGCATACATGATGTCCATCCAACCCTTAAATGTTGCCTGGAATGAGAGATTATGGAAAATGTGTTGGACTTTGACCTTAAAAGTCTTCACATAATTTGTAATATCCAAATGACGCTGACTGGAGCAAGAGCCTTTACTATGTTCACATGCACAAAGCACCGAGCTCTGGCTGCTGCTGTGTGTGGGGCATTCTTAGCCACAATAGGATATGAAAGCTCTCCAGGGTGGGACAGAACACTTTATTCTAGGATTCTGACAGAGCAAACCTTCATCAGCATGGTACCAAAGGCCTTGCAACCCTCATGGCTGAACAAATCCATATTTCGACAGAAAATGTCACTATTTGCCCCGGAATTCCTTCTGAGTTTGACTCCGTCTCTCAGGATCACGAAACTGCTAGAGCCTGCAACAGCACTTGCCCACCAGATGTTACTTTATCACCTGGAAAATCACAGCAGGGTCTCATCTGTCCCCCTTTTGCCATTTGTGTGCACGAACAGCCAGCCACAGGGGGAGAGCAAGCTGTAGGATATTTCACTCCTTGCCTCACCCTCAGAGGTGAGTTGGGAATTGACAAAAGGTCAAGCCCATCTGACAAGGTGCTGGCTACTGAAGACAAGCACTACTTACCACCTGAAGAAGAGCCAAGTAGCCAGAGCCAACATTATCAAAATTGACTTTAACGTTGACCCAGAATATTTTTCCAGTGCTGTTATACGCCTCACAGTCTGATTTGTTCTCGATCGAGCTAACTATTTCGGAATTTTCATCTGTCATATTGACACATTTCCCAAACTTCCCAGCGAAGAGGTTCACTCCCATGATGCTGAAGATGAGCCAGAAGATGAGGCAGACGAGCAGAACGTTCATGATGGAAGGGATGGCTCCCAGGAGGGCATTGACCACAACCTTGGATGAAGAGGAAAAACACGCTTTGAAAAAAGGATGGGCCCAGGTATCTGTAAACAGTCACTTAGTCATCTCTGCAAACAAAAATTTGATGTTTTCCATGTGCATACTAGTCACAGCTAGCAGGGTGACCTTGAACAATGTCTATTAGTCTTTAAAAAACAATAGTTGATACTTCTCAGTCTGCTATGAGACCCCAATATTACTAAAATGTGAGTTGACCCTCTTTTTTTGACTTTCTCTTGGTTCTGGAACAGGACATAGTCCATTTGTTTCCTTGTTTTAAACTTTATTAATGTAGAATTTCTGAAGTATTCATCCGTAGGCACTAATGCAGAGGATTATTTTGCATACTGAAAAAAGTAGTTCTTAAAAGGGCCAGTAATAATTCTCCATTACTAATTTTCTTCATTTATTTTTAGTGGATTATGATTGTGTTTGGGGTCTATAACCCTGAGCCAAGTACATTGTCTGTGCTAGGTGCTGTACAACCACAGAAAAGTGTCCATGTAGATTTTAAATGTATGCTAAGACATACAGAATGGTTCCGAAAATTGGGTAAGGGAATGGTGGGAACATTTCTTCGAGTTTCACAGTGAAGGCAGTGAAACTGCCTCCTCTATGAGGCAGCAAGGAAAATCTTGATGAACCAGCAGAAAAATGCAAAGGCTTTGTGAAGGTTTTTTGGAGACCGTGTCACATACGTTCTGCATAGCAAGACAGAAAGTACGGTGTCTCCTGTTTCAATTTCAAAATTGACTCCAGACACGGAAATTTTGATACATTCTGTTAATTAATTTAATGCCATTTTTCTCTGTCTTTACAGTGACAAGATTGCAACCAGAGAATTTTCAGTCTCACTTCCAGAATATATCCAAAAGCAATTCATGTCCCAGCTGCATAGAGTCTGCTTTTTTAGAAGTATAGAATGGTTTGGGCTGGGAGGAAACCTAAAGATAGTCCAGTTCCAGCCCTCTGCCATGGGCAGGGACACCTTCCACTATCCCAGGTTGCTCCAAGCCCTGTCCAAAATGTACTTGAACACCTCCAGGGATGGGGCAGCCACAGTTTCTCTGGGCAATCCAAGGAAACAATTTCTTCCTAACATGTAATCTACATTTCTCCTCTATTAGTTTAAAGCCCTTGTTCAGGTAAGTGTGTGACAGTGATGCCATTTGCATTTCTATCACCTGTTTTCATATGCCAGAGCACATCCCACAGACCAGACTTTTGCCCAAATACCACTGTGGTTATCCTACTGTTTCACATTGCAGTGTTTTATCAGATGGATAAGGGAATCCCTCTCTGCATTTGTACAATGGTAAATTTGTAAACAAATGTAGTTAATGTCCAGCAGCACCACTTTGTTCCAGGTGCTCTTTTGATGGAAAAAAACCCATCAAATATTCTAAAGACAAACACTCTTGCTTTCTGAAAGAACTCTATTTGAAACAATAATTCGAGCAAAGTACCTTTCAATAGGCTCCAGGTTTGTAAAGCAATCCAGTAAAAACTTTCAGAATTGAAGTGACTCTTTCCTCTGAGTTAGCTTGCTATCAGACTTCAAAAATTATAGTTGTGCTCACACTTCTTACTCTCTATTTTTGTCTCAGTAAGACAGGAATGACTGAACAGCAATGGAACAGAGTTCTGCCTAGACCAGTTTCAGTTTCAGTAGCACTTGGATCAATCACTCCAGGAAAGTCTGTAACGAATGCCCAAGTACAGAAGAGTGCAACCAAGAATCTCTTTAAAAATTCATTTTATAGTTCCTAAACTGAACTCAGGGTGAACATGAACTTCATAAAGACACAGCAATGAACAAACAGACCTGTTATGTGCTTATCAGTTCTGACAAGCTCTAGTTTGCAATCAGTCTTACCCTCATTCCCTCAAACCGTGACAGTGCTCTCAAGGGTCTCAGAGCTCGGAGAGTCCTTAGAGATTTCATGGGGCCAAAGGTACTACCAAAGAGGTTTATCAAAGAGACCTGAGTGGGAAGACAAAAGAAAAGCATTAACAGTGTCCTGACATCTGCTTACTTTATTTCAGTTTAAAAAATCCCCAACCAACAAACAAAACTCTACTTTCGGTGCCTGGAGTACAATATCCTGACACCATTGCTACAGGGGCTAAGGGCACTGCCTGAAATTTGCATCCAGAAAATAATCAGGGATTCTGCTACTAATCCTGTGTAGAAACAGCAAAGGCAGAACTCACATCTACGATAAGGAAGTCCAGCCAGCACCAGGCATTGGTGAAATACTTCTTGAAGCCGTAAGCCACCCACTTCAGGAGCATCTCCAGAACAAAGATGAAAGTGAACATTTTGTCACTAAAATTCAGTATCTCTTTAATTTTTTCTCTCTTATTCATATGGATGTCTTCAAATGCCTGAAATCATGATAGATATAGATAAATGGCAAAAGACAGAAATTAACCTTGTACAATTAAAGTTAAGCAACACTGAGATCACTTCATCATTCGTTTTGTTTTAATACAGATCCGAATATCATCTATTACTCAAATCTATGCCAGCTGATAAAAGTATAATTCTCCCTGTCCCTTCTCTTTCTTTTTCTCTATATAATACAGCCCTGTGGATGCATCCTTCCTGCACAATGAAATCCTAGGAGGACAGTATATATTTTTAGAAATTTATATCATAAAGTTTATATATTGAAGAGAAATAAGTATTTTTTTTCCCAAGTTTTAAGAGTCACTTATTTGTTTGAATGGTATAAAATCTCCTTAATAGTACACAATTGTGACATCCTGAGAAAAATCCAGTACATAGCCAGAACAGAAACAGCTTCAGAGATTTATATATTCTTAGCTTAGCTCATGCTGTCTTATAATTTTTAATAATATCAATAATAGATTTGCAATAATTAAAATGGTGACTAAATGAATGCTATTTGAAGACTCTTCTTTTTCCTTCTTAGGAGTTCAAAGATATTCACTGTGTTTGCTGCTAAAAACAACTTCTCTGGATGCAAATTAATTGCCAAAAATCCTTCTAAATAAATACATGAAACTGTGCTACACCAACCAGGGCTCCACTGCTCAGAAGAATCATGAATATGATAAAGGATTCAAACCAAGAGTGTTCAACAATCTGGTAGCAGGTTTTTCTCAGATTCCACCAGGTTTCTCCTCCAAACTTAGCAGCACTACCCAGGCAACAAGGAAAGTACCGAACACAACCTGGAAGTGAGAGACAGCAATTAGGGCATGGAATCAGTGTACATGAATGTGAAGGCATGGCCAGGAAACTTCTAAGGGTAGGAAAAAGTCGATGGTCACAGTTACTGCATCGTTGTTGTTGGCTTTCCCTGTTTTTCTGGGAGAAAAAAAATTAGGATACATCAAGTTTAATTTGCCTTGTAGCTCTATTTATATATACAGTAGGTGGAGCAACTTTGGACAACTTTCCATTATTCAAGATATTTCTGAGACACTGGACAGGCTCCCTCTGACCAGCTGGTGGGGCACACAAAACTTCAAGGCTATGGGAAGCATCTTGATATTACAAAAGCCCTTCTCAGTTTCTGCACACCCTTTGGAAAGCAGAGATGAGATGCTCCTGGTCAAAAGGCTTGGGAACAGAGGAGGCAAACAGTTGTCTTCAATATTGCAGCGTTATACTGTGCCTTGTGAGGTCTATTCATTTATTTATTTGCTTCTGAATGTATGGAGTGGCTGATTTTATATTATTTATACCAAAATGTGTGTCACATTCTAGCTGATACATAGACTTCATAAAAGGAGACGTCTCCTTTCCAGCTCACCAGATTCCTTCTCACAGCACACAGTGATGCCAGGGCCACCTAATGTTTCCTGATCACCCATTTACAACATCCTGGCTTTGCTTACCTATTAATTTTTTCACTAATTAACTCTCTTTGGCTAACTTTTGCCTTTCAGTATTCTCCACATTAATTCATGTTTTCACTATGGCAAACAATGTCAGTCAGAAGACTTCTGTCATTTCCAGGCGTGGAAAAAATAATGTGTATGTATGCAAAATCTTATACATTAATTATATAGCAATCTACATATAACTTGTATATATGATAGGCTGTAATATATGTAAAAAATAAACTCATATTATTGTTATTTCAATATTCTCCAGCAATGTGTATCTGGAATTTGAGGCAGGGAATGGCACTTGCACAAGATAAGGACTTGGGGACAGAGTGAGGGTGAAATCTGTGTTAGGCACAGATTTGCTGCACCTTCAGTTGATTTCTCTCACGCTTTGGCACAGCAGGCACATTCCGGCCAGGGACTACAGAGATAAAAACAAGACATTTCACTTTTCTTCTCTGCAGCAGGAAAAGAAAACAAAAAAATAACTTCATTTCTTTTGTTCTAATGTCTGAACTGGCACAAAGATGCCATTGATGAGGTAGTTAAAAAAAAATGGAAACAAGGTGTTGCTCAGAAATCTGACTTGTGTGTTGTTAATGTAATATTCATAGGTTTTCTTTTCTGGAGAAATCAAGCTGCGATGTAGATACAGTGGATCTCCCTCAGGATTTATGATGTATAACATGACAGTAAAAATATGTGTATTATTACTACTCAGAGAATACTTTGCATTCAGGAATAGCATCTCTCTAGCTTCAAATAATGTCTACATGTTCAACTTTTATTGGTTAAATCCTAAAACTGTGGCTTACAATCCAGGGATGGGCAAAATAGGCACAGCAAAACAAACAAACAAACAAACAAAAAAAAAAAAAACAAAAAACAAAAAACAGCTTTGCAGAACATGGCAATAATTTCAGCCAGATTTGACTTATCTGCATTCTCATCACATAAAATATCCAGGATGTGGTGGTTGAATGGGAGGGCAGTGAGGGGAAAGGGTCTGCCTTTGGGAGCTCAGGGCACTGTGGGATTGGGAGCTGCTGGGCTCTGCAAGGCTGGAGAAGTTCCTCCTGCTCATTTTGTGGTGCAGCACAGCCTGAATAAGTGGAAAAGAAGATAATTGAAGAAAATGGATGGGAGATATGGAAAATGGGGGATGAAATGGGGGTGGAAATGGTGGTGGCCAGCCAGGCTGACTGGGTGAGCAAAGAGTGAGTTGGAACACCAGGAAGAATTTCCAGTTTTAATTTGTTTCGTATAGCACCCCTGTCCACCACTCCTGTAACCCCCACATAGAAAGGCACCAAATTTGCCAGGACTGATATTATGAAAGCCACCATTGTTACATGTTAGGGTAGGAAGAAATCATAAAAGTACTGAACACATCCTAGAACAACTTGGAAAGCCAGATGTTGTGTGAAGGTTTGAAAAGAGATTCTCAGATTATTGGAAGATATTTAAGGTCCTTTCCAACCCAAGTCATTCTATGATTCTCTGATCATCACCCTATAGAAATTCAATTAATCCTAACAGCTTCTTTTGCTTATTTCACTCCTTTGTTTGAGATTGTCCATGAAATGTTATTCAAGGAATATTGCTGCAAAGCATTAATAAAACTGATGTGCCAAGTGACCATTGCCAGGTGAGACCTGATCACACACCCTTCTCTTATGTCAAATCCCTAGAGCCACTTGGTTGCTGTGCAACTGAGGGAAATTCATCTCACTTCACAATCCTATTTTTTGAAATGCCGTCTATGCCATTGCCCATGTCCCAGTTGGAAGCAACTGGCTTTTAGGGAAGGGGATTTATTTTTCAGGTCTCTCGGTCTCTGTGCTGACTGAAAAGTGATTTGGACTCCTTAGCTTATTTTGAGACAACTAAAATTAACTGAAAATAATCTGACCCTGTTGGCTCAGCATCACTAGAGAAAAAAGTTGAGTTTTGATTCTTCTCAATTCGTAGTAGTGAAACCATGAGAGTCTTACCTTCTGGAAAACATTGTTCTGGAGTCTTGAAGTCTTCAGAAAGTTCTGGAATCTGCTTTAAGACATCTTCAGGATTTGTCAGATCCACTGTGCTGACAGCAGAAGAGCTGACAGTGTCCAGCTACCGAGCACAGTAATACCAGTTATTGATTCCTTCTAATTCAGGTCCAAATGAATAAATTAATCCATGAACAAATAAAACTCAAAATTAAAGCTTGGTTATGAACTAATATTAGAAGTAGTGTTGGCAATGGAATAAACTTTGTGATTTTAAAAGATAAAAGCTCAGAAGTACCAATGGGTGCTCTATAATTACAATATCTATCTACATGAACCAGATGTAACTGCCTAATCAGCTGGGAAATTGAAGAATTTTAAATTGCATATTAGTGTATGTAGTTCTCGAAACAGGATAAACTAATTCGGTTAAAACCATGAAATCACAGAAACTGAATGAATTTCATGCTTTAACACAGGAGATAAATATGTCTGTTACCATGCCAGGAACAGAGCACCCATGACAGTATTTGTGAAGAAGAAATTGAAGTTGTACCCTGTATTCTTTAGTTACAAAGCTTTTTGTCATCCCACTAAACCAAAGACAATGTGTTATGAGTCAGCAGTTTGTTAGCAATTACTTACTCTATGCTTTTGTTCTTTCATGTTTCCATGATGCTGTTATTTTACTTCTTTAAATGTATTCTATATTCAAAAATATTTTAAAAATACTGTAAATTAGTAACTACCATTTTTAATGACATAGAGAGAAACTTATATCAAGAATTATGTTTCTTGAATCCAACATACTTAGGACACGGGCAGACTTGATGGAATTTCCCACATGGAAGCTTATCTTTCTTTGAATACTTTTTTTTTTAATCCTACTCCTCCTCTTTTTCTTTTTTTTTTTTTTTTTTTGATGGACTCATAATTTAATAAATAGAAGGTATCGGAGAGTATTTTATAAATTATTCATAATTATTACAAAAATTATATTGTAGTTTTCCCATTTCTACGTGCTCTCTTTCCTATACTTTGATTTTTCTTTAAAATAAATACCTAAAACCCTTTGATTTTGCTCACTGAATTCCAGCTCCAGTATTGGCTCTGGTTCAGCCAGACCAGCTACTGCAAGTTCAGAGCTGCTTCTGGCACTAAACTCCACTCTGGTAAATCCCTGAACAGAAAAATACCTGTGTTTGACCAGTATTGGAAAGTCAACATCACTGAAAATAAAATTGTTACCTCTTTTTCTTCTGGTGATAACAGTTCACTCTTCCTGTCCTTTCCTAGATAAAGCGCACTGAATCCTTCAGAGGAAAATACCGATGCTTTACTCCAGCTGCCTGAATTTTTTGCTCTGTCTCCTCTTTGCCTCAGGTGATTTTCATCCTGAAATTAATCTGTGGATTAGAGGGGGTTTCTTTTGCCTTTTCAGGGAGTGTACAAGTCAGAGGGTGAAAACCAATAAGCTATACATTTCATTTGAAGTGGGAATCTCCAGACAAGAGTCATAAGAAAGGACCATTTTGAGTCTCTGATTTTACCTAAGAATGGAACTTTTCCCCAACAGACATGCAGCAAATGAAGGCATTTTAATGATCTACGCAAAACTTAAGTGAGGATTTTTACATGGAAATTAAGACAGAAACTCAAGGTGGGAAATCTTGATGCCAGAATGAAAATTGTGATTAAAACAGAAATGAAAAATTCATAGAGCACAAAGAAATAGGGTAAATATATGATGTCATGTCAAGAATATGTCCTTAGTAGAGCCACTCCATACTTAATCCTATCCACTTCTAATAATTACTACATTCTACACACAGCAAGGACAAATGGAAAGTTAGGATCAGAGCTACAAATTCATGTTCTGAATCCATGACCATGTTGTGTACGCAGAACATGTATTTTTCGCTCTTTTGTGCAAATAATACCAAAAGAGTTGACATTATTCACATAAATTTTTACATAAATCATCCAAGCTCACCAAGGACTGCCACAATCACCTGTGTGCACCACAGCGTGTCAGCTAGGAATTCCTGCAACAATTTTCTTTTAAAACCATGAAAGAATCTTGATTCTAAAAGGCTCCAAGTGATGATTTACCCTTGCTCTAAATATTTTCAATTTTGGTTCTAGTTCAAAGCTTTGTAACTCTCTGGAAAGGGATCAAAATACCCCACCCTCTTCTGCTAGAGACCATCTTCCACACATCCCTCCCTCCCTTCATCTCTCTCCACAATTCTAGTGTTCCAACACAAATAAAGACATCCATTACCTGTTTGCTGCAATCTGTGTCTGTAAATGAGCTCAGTTTATCATCATCTTCAAAACCCTCACTTGTATTCTCTGCCTCAGCAATAGGGACACAAACAAATATATTGGGGCTCCTAACAAAATCTTCAAGACCCGGGCATTTGTCCCTGTTTTTCTCAATCCATTCATTATTGTAATTCTCTTTACAACTTTTTGTTTCTCCACTCTTGAACCCAATTGACTTCTGTGCAGTCAATCTGATTCTCTTCCTGGGCACTTTCTTTATCTGCCTGAGCTTCCTACAAAAGGCATCCCATGTCATGCTCTTGACAAAGTAGAATCCCTTGCGGATCCGAGCGAAGGCAATCCGAAGATTGTTCATTTCTCCATCATCCTCTGTTGTCTGGAGACTGTCAGTACTGAAAGAACTCAGCAGCAATGCAATGAAAAGGTTGAGAACCTGAAAGCAGTCGAAATAATTAAAAAAATTAAAAGTCCAGAGAGTAGCATTCAAAAATCTCAATTCTAGCTTTGAAGAACACAGATGCTGCCAAGGTTCAGGTCTCTGTTGAGCAAACCAAAACAAGTTGATAAGGAAATGACTGATCACATTGTGGTTGATGAAATCAACTTCTCTATCAGAAACGTCAATGTTCTCATTCCCCTCCTTCCAAAAAAAGTAATTTAAAATACCAGAGAAAACAGATCTGTGTGTGCCAAATGCATTATTTGGCCAAAGCGACATTTCAAAGGTTAAAGTAGTAACATAGACTCACATCTTGTCAGTTTAATAATTGTCTCTTCATTCTTCAAATTAGAAATAAATCAGGCCTGTGTGGAGTTACTTCCAAAATTCTGTGAGATCAGATTCAGGCCCAGAAATTTCCTCAAATCTGCCACATTATCACAAAAATCAAAACCAAGAGAATCTCGAATTTCCCATTTTTTACGTACCTTCAAATAGAGGAATTTTTAAAACTCCATTTGTTTTTTGTTTGGTTGCTTTTTAGGGAATGTGAGAATTTAATTTTTTCACTAGAATTTTGGTTTCTAATGGGATCCACGTATCTCAACTTTCATCATGGCAGAACTGGGCAGATAACACCCCTGAGCCACCCAAGGACCACAAGCAGTGGAGAGTATCAGCCCTCCAGGGGTCAGTTCATCCCATCCATCTTAGTTATTGACTTTAGGCTGGAATAAATCTGTCCCAGATACCTCTCTGCTTCCTTGGACCATAAGAAAGCCTGGACAAAAAGTGCAGGCTAAACACTTCATTGCTTGACAGCTAACACTGTGTGATGTGAATCTCACTCACAGCATTCCATCACTGACATCAATCCTTGCAGTGTGGAACAGGCAGGACATTAAATACATATTTGGGATTCAGCCACAGACCAGGTATTTCCCATACAGGTCTGCCTAGAGGTAATTATGTTCAGAATTTTTTTTTACAATTAAGGGAAGTTTGGTATATGAATGAAGGACATGAGGAACAAAGTTATTAAAATAAGGTATTTATGACTTGGGCATTAAGAAAGGACACCACAGGACCAGGAAGGCAGGCTTGTCCCAGCACAGAGCATGAGGCTGTGTAGGTTATGCCATTACAGGATCTAGCTCTTGGATATAAATGTACTTAGAGATTCTCAAAGAAAATCTTGATTTCAGTTGCAGCACTGTGGATTTTGCCATTTGCCGATACAGAATTCAGTACTTGCATGAGATCTTAAAAATAAATTTAAAAAATTGATTTAGAGAGGGACTTAAGCACTTGGCTTAATTAATTCAAGCAGGTAAGACATAAGCTTCCCTGATTATTTACATCCAAATCCCAAGATGTGAAGGAACATAGCTGCCTGTATTGTATTTACCACAAAGATATTCCTCGTCACATTGCCACATGAAAAGGTCAAGTGATGCTGTGTGGAAAGCACACAAAATGAGAAAATACAGACAATGGCTCAAAAGTGAAAGGAAAAAGAGGATTTTGCAGACTCTAACATACATAGGTAACTTTTCCACCTGCTTTTGGGGAAGCTACCTTTTGTTGACAGAACAGCCATTAAGTGGAGTCCATCATAGACGGGATGAAGAGAAGAAAACATTGCAAAACTTACCACTAAATTTCCTATCACCATGACCAGCAGAAAGACCACAAGACACAGTGATGGTTCAGCAACCACCATGCAGTCCCACATGGTCTCAATCCATTCTCCACACAGAATTCGGAAAATGACGAGGAATGAATGGAAAAAGTCCTTCATGTGCCAGCGTGGCTCGCAGTCTTTGTTTATTTTAGTGCACTTGAGCGCGTAACTTCTTCCAAAAAGTTGCACCCCTACTATAGCAAAAATGAAAACGATGATTGCCAGGACGAGGGTCAGATTACTCAGTGCTCCCAGGGAGTTACAAATTATTTTAATTAGAGTGTTTAAAGTTGGCCAGGACTTTGCCAGTTTGAAGACCCTCAGCTGTGTAGCAACATAAAACATAGTGTTAGACATTGGTAGAGATAACTCATCTTTGCACCATGCAAATCCTACAATAACCAAATTACCGGTATTCTGAATTATTCCAGCAATGCAACATTTGTGGCACATTAATACTTCTAAAAAGTATTTATAGATATTTTTTCTTTTGACTGGGAACCATTGCAAACATAAACTAATCACCTCATAAAGGAGCAGACTAACTTGAGACCCTGATAAATGCTTGGCCTGCACAGGCAGGTGTCCATGCAGTGCTCTTGATGTAGATTATGGCACTTAATTTAAATGTAACACAAAGGACCAAAAGTTCAGGGGCTACTGCTGTTGCACCATGTAAAGAGTCTATCTTTTGATAAAGCAATTTAAATCAGTCCTTGGTATACGAAATGGATACCTTAACATCATTGCACATCTCTCTTTAAATATGGCTTATTTCTGCTTGTACTCTGACACTTTTTTTTCTAATTTCCTGTGCTAGTTTCTAATTATTTACATCAATTTTATAACATGCCCACTCTGGAATACTTTTTCCTTTGAATATTTCTAAGTATATTCAAAAGAAATATACGTATTAAACTCTGACTCTAACATGACATGGAGTTTGAGTGTTTTTCTTGTTCTTAAAGCCAAGACGAGGAAAAAAAATAATTGGGGTAAAAAAAAAAAAATCATTTCTTGCCTCCTAGCTACGGAAGTATTCTCTATGAAATTCATAAGATAAAGTTTCATACAACTGAGCATGCATGAAGCATTACCAGTCTGAAGGATCGTAAAACTGACAGGGTTCCTCCTTTTCCGCTTTCTTTCTTGCTTTTGTGTTTGGAGAAACTCAGTTCAATTAAACTCAATGTGACAATGACACTGTCAAAAATATTCCAGGGCTGCTGAAAATAATAATAGGGATCTAGAGCGATGATTTTTAAGATCATTTCAACAGTGAAGATTCCTGTGAAAACCTGTGACAAAGAAACAGTAGCATCAGCCTGAAAGTAGCCATGAATTTATCTTTAGGTCATGTTCCCTCAAATAACCTTCACGGTCAGGTTAATAAAACCCATGTTTATGAAGTCCTAATGCACTTTTAATTAAAATGAGAGGATTGTTTTCTGCCTTCTCAGGAGCATGCCAAAGTGTATAAAAAAATCCAAGAATCATCACATATTAGAAACAAAGTTTATAAATGCAGTTTGCTAATTTTTAATATTTACTGTTACTCTTTATGTTTCAAGTGAAAACACTCATCAACCAATTAATTCTGTAAAAAGCCACATAGCTGAGAATTTGCTTACCAAGTTGCCTATTTTAAGCATGAATTTAAAAGTAGGTGACATGTTATTGTGCTCCAGTGCCATGAACAAAGTGTTCATCACAATGCAAACTGTGATGGTGAGATCAAAAAAAGGATCCTTTATGAAAGCAGCCACTTTTTCCTTGATTCTCAACCAAAGTGGACAGCAGTCCCAGATCAGATACTTTAAAGCAAACTTCTTCAGGCGTGGTGGGCATTTCCTCTGAGCTTCGTCACGTTCTAAATGCAGAAGAAAATCCTTCTATCATTAGTTATCACTGAGCAAGATGGTGAAATGTCAACTTCAAGCATTCAAAAGAGCAGAGAAGAAAAAGGAAAACCTCCCATCTCTCACAGAGCCTGAAGCTTCCCTGCCCCTTTTTACCATTTATGGGATTCTTACATCAGCTGATAAATGTGAAAATAAAAATTTAGACAAAATTGGATTCCAAAATTCTATTGTGAGCACTTCCTTCAAAAGGCTTTGGAAGGGGTTTTATTTTCTCAGACTGGTACTACAATAATCTGACAATGGAGGTGTTTGTGATGCAGAGGCCTCACCACAGCCTCTCGTGTTCTTGCAGGACAATAGAGCAGCTCTGGCACTTCCCGCGTTGCCCTCACATGGGTGACTGGGACAACATCTGTGTCACACCCACCAACTTTTTTTCTCCCTTGACTCTCAAGATAATTTAAAGAATCAGTGGCAGACACAGGTGTTCTGGCTCTGGCAAATCCAAGTTGTCTGAAATTTGGCCTTTGGCCATTTCTTTGGGAAAAGTCAGACCTACCATTGCCCAGCTGATGCAAGTTCCACACATCTCTATTTTCCATAAGTAAAACTTGGGACAGAAGTTGTTTTGTCTTTGTCATTTGCATCTTTTTAATCAAATCTAAACCTCATAGCTTTTCTTTCTTTACCATCAATATTAACAAGTCCTTCAAAATACTTCTGACCCAGCTTAAGTCCTGTGCACACTCAGTGACCAACTGGAGCTGGCTTTAAATACAAGCACCCTAGGAATTACTCATCTGGTTTTCAGGGACCTGGAAGCTTTTCAGAGATAGATGAGCTGGATCTGACTAATTTCCTTTTCTTAATTGGACTTGTCCTTATTTCATCCCTCCTTTTAATTTTCATTTCTTCTCCCCCAGGCTCAAGTACCAGGTTGCACCCTACACCACTTATGCCAGAGTGATCACTTCGACTCAATCCTCACTTCAGGTCTAGCTCTTGTACTCCACTAGAGCTACAAGTCCTGTTCCACCCCAGTTTGCAGCTGAAACTGCGCAACAAAACCCAGATCTTTGATGAATTACACTGCAAAGCAAAGCTCAACTGGAGGTGTTGCAACTGTGATTCTCCCAAGAAAAAAAATCCATTAAAAAATTAAGGAAAGGGACCTCCCTGCCACAAGGGTACCCCCCTGTTGAATCCCATACTTGTGGTCCAAGAACTGGTGGTAGAGCTCCTCAAAAGAGCCAAAAGAAAACAAAAATTCATCATCCTGAATAACTTGGACCGAAATTTTTCAGCAAGATCTGCAACAAAAATATCAGTCATCAAAATAACTGCCACTGATTAATTCCCACCAAAAATTCAAATGTGGAGGTAAGTTAAAGGAATAAAAGTGTGAGGTTAAGAATTCAACATCCATGAATTGCCACAACTAATTTTACTTGCACAATCTTATTAATTGTTGAATTCTGCATGCCTGTGTCTCTGCCACTGACACAACAGAAATCACAGGATCAGGAGGAGGAAACAGGGTCCTAGTCCTGCAGGTCAGATGATCAGAAGCAGCTTCCACCCACTCTCACCCCAACCCCCTTCACTGTCTGTCCTACAAAATGAGCTTTTACAATAGGCAAAGGATGTGTTCCAGCACATAAAGACTGTATAACACTTTTTCTTTTCCTAAAAAAAGTCCAAATTAACAATGAAATTCCTAACTACACGCCTACAAATCTCTGCTAACCTTTAAGAAATATGTTTTGTTCTTGCATGGTAGCATTACTTTGGGGTTGAAATAAACTTAATGAGGAACCACTTACCCTCTAAGACACTGGTAATTATGCTGACTACACTTGCTGCCCTTTGTCTCTGAAGAGCCTTGTTAAAGTAATCCACTGACAGATGAGGAGGTAAATGCATCATGCTGCTCTCATCATGCACAGCTGGCTGCTCAGAGAAGTAAACACGATTAGGGAGATACCACGGGAATGAAATGAGCCAGGATGTGATGGTGGGTAACTGTGAGAGTTAATGGGAACAATGACACGCAGCCAAATAAATGTACCTTTTTACAAGATCTAATAGATGGTGAGATTGAAGGTGCTACTCTGTAACAGGGCTGCAGTGAATGGATCCTGCAAGCATGTAATATGGGGCAAGCACAGCCTTGTGAATGAGTGCATGAGGGGAAATAGGCCTAGGAATTATTCAAGAGACTAATGGAATAGGAGAGAGGTGGTGGATAAATGGGGGAAATTTGGGAACTTACAGGTAAAGCTGCTGCATGATGCTAAAGGGGCTATGAATAAAAAAAAAAATAACAGGTATTATTCCAAATTACACCCCTGGGCAGCATTTAGGATGAAAAGACTCTTTGGTGACATGTAATTTCAGCACTAGGAACCTTTAAAACTATGTTAATACAATTAATGAATAGCAGAAACATAAGGTTTATAACAAGAAGGCAAAAGTCTAGTTTTCAGGAGGTATCAGACTATTAAAAGCCAGTTCCTACAGACAGCTTAGAAATTCCCACTAAGCTGAAACTCTTAAAACAAAGAACACCCTCCACCCCGCTGATGCCTTAAGTTTTAACTT
>VZRR01003473.1:27388-59117 GCA_013398015.1 Oreocharis arfaki | reverse complement strand
ATGAATGTATTGATATATAAATATATAAATGTATAAATATGTTGATATATAAATATGTACATTAAAATATTGAAATATATATCTATATAGATCTATTTCTATATAAATATATAAACATATAGACATATAAATACATGTTTATGCACACAGAGAGGCTGACTGAAGGTGTCTTTGTTTCCTTTTCCCCGGCAGGTCACTATGGAAAGGATATTTATCGCAGCGGAGGGCCAGATCTCCATAATTTCATCTCCTCCGGGTTTGTCACGTTAGGAAGAGGACACATGAAGGGTACAGTGGAAACCATTTTTTGCTAAATGAAAAGATTGCTTTAGACCCAAAGCTCTGAGCCGGCAGCCCTGGGTGCCCTGAGCCGGCAGCCCTGGGTGCCCTGAGCCGGCAGCCCTGGGTGCCCTGAGCTGGCAGCCCTGGGTGCCCTGAGCTGGCACTGGGGCCAGCCCGGGAGCTGCTGCTGCTGCGGGCTCAGCGCTGGGCTCGGGCAGGACCTGCGGGGTCCGGGCAGGACCTGCGGGGTCCTGGCAGGGCCGTGGGGCAGGGCAGGGCAGGGCAGGGCAGGGGGACTCCGGGGCTCCACTCTGCCTTTGCACTGGGACTGTTCTGAGCTTTGTGTTTTCCTGGGTGCTCCCAAAAGGGAGGGGCAGGAATGTCCAGCTGGCCCAGGGCAGGCAGTGACCGCTTCCAGACTCTGGGTCTGGACTTTTTTCCTTTAACTTCTGGGCTTTTATTTATTTTTGTTTTATTTTTGATGGCGGCGGGGGGGGGGGGAGGGGGGACGTATGATGAATATTTTATAAAATTATTTCTTTTTAGGTCCCAAAGCCTATATTTTCTGTGTTCCTATAATCTGTGCTATAATGTACAAACAGGAAAACACAAAAATATCCATATGCCGTGTATGTGCTGTGTCCATGTACTGTATATACCTGTCTGTGGAGAGACAGCTGCAGCTCTTTACCACAAGCACCCAAACACTTGGGGCATTCTGGTGACACCAAAGCTGTGCCCTGGTGACACCAGAACCCCGGGCCAATGTTCCCTGATGACGCTGTTGCCTGTTTGGTGAGTTTTTCTAGTGTACAGTGAGACGTGTTTGGAGTGTCCTCCTGTCCTCCCCCCTGCTCCCTGCCCTGCCCGAGTGCCACCGGTGCCCTGGCTGTGGCACTGGGGGTGCATGTGCCATTGCTGTCCCCTTCTGTGTCCCCCGAGACTGCTGTACCCCCTCTAGACACAATGTATGGAGATTCCTCTATAGACAATGTACTGTATGTGGAGCTGTGTCCTCGTGCTCGCCTGGTTGAACGCTCCTGTGTTGTTTCTGTGGATGACCATGACTCACAAATGATTAAAAGACCTCGATTTTTTTTATTTTTTATTTTTTTTTTCCTGCATTTCCTGCACTTTTTCCAGTTCTCCACGAGTGTCATCCAAAGCAGTGTCGGTCCTGTAGAACTGTCAGAGAAGAAACAAATATATGTATATTGTCTGTGTATGTCTGTGTGTGCTTAAATAAAGTTTACTGAGGCTGAGGCAGCACCCGTGGGACTTGTAATCCAATACCCTGGAATCCCAGATTTGTAATCCAATACCCTGAAATCCAGTACCCTGAAATCCCAGATTTGTAATGCAATACCCTGAAATCCCAGATTTGTAATCCAATACCCTGAAATCCAATACCCTGCAATTCCAGATTTGTAATGCAATACCCTGAAATTCCAATCCTGTAATCCAATACCCTGCAATCCCAGCCTTGTAATCCAATTCCCTTCAATCCCACTCCTGCAATCCAATACCCTGGGAATCCCCATCCTGTGATCCAGTACCCTGAAGTTCCAGCCTTGTGATCCAGTACCCTGCAATCCCAATCCAGCTCTGCCCCGAGGGAAGGGAGGCAGGGGAATGCCAGGTGGGCTGGGAGCTGCAATGGTTCGAGGAAGGACCCATGGGTGGCATTTCACACAAGGTGTCCCCATCCCAAAGGAGTTTCATGGTCGTGTCCTGCCACCTCAGGAGTGTATTTAGGGTCAGGGAGCAAACGTACCCCAGGAGTGATGGTCTGTGGAGTGGGGTGTCCTGATAGCCGTGGATAACCCTGAGCAGGGCTGTAAATCCAGCCCTTTGTCTCAGGCAGGTGAATTATCCTCACCCCAGACCCCTGAGGCACCTGCCAGCAGTTTGCTGAACAAAAGGCTTTTCCCAGCTCCTCCCCAGGTGAGAACAAAACCTCCTCTCCTTCTTTAGCTGCCAAGGCTCGGGGGCTCTGCCCTCCTGTAGCTGGGCCAGGGCTTTCCACACCTTTTCCAGAGCACATTTCCCATCCCTGGGAAGGTGGGAGAGTGGGCAGTGGGAGTGCAGAGTGTTTATCCAGCACAGCCACCAGGCAGGGGGTGCTTTCCAGAGTGAATGAAAGCCTCTTGTTCTCTGAAGAAATTAAGAAATTAAACAATATCGTGGCTGTTTGTAGACATCAGAAAGGTCTGGCCTTAGGATTTACCTGTCAGCTGCCTGTAAATTCACCTGGGTTTTGAACAGTGCTATAACGTTCATTTCCAGTTTCCTAATGGGGAATTGCCCCACTGCTGAGTGGTGAGAGTGATGAACCTCTCCCACCCGCTGCAGGACCTGCGTGTGCTCATGTGTGGCTTTGTCTTTGTCCGTGACATGATCTGATTGTCTGTCTGTGCTGTGACAGCGGGGACTTGGGGTGTCACGAAGGGCTGAGGGCTTCTGTCGTTAGGATTGTGCCTGAAACGCTCAGATTTGGGGAAATGTGACAGATTTCCTGTGTTCAGCTTGAAGTGACTACCCAGTGCCTGTAAGGAGGGATGAGAGCTTCAGCCAGGGCTTTAGAGGAGCAGGTTCTGTCCTATTTGGTCCCATTCCAGTTTAGATGAGCAGGTTCTATCCTATTTTGTCCCATTCCAGTTTAGATGAGCAGGTTCTGTCCCATTTCAGTTGCAGGCCTTGTGTTGCAACCTCCACTTCAGCCAGGTAACCTCACCCTGCCTTCTGGAGAGGGTTCTGCCCCTGGGCTGAACAGCACCAGTGAAGTTTCTCTCAGTGTTTCTCAGCACTGGGAGACACATTTTTGGTGTTTTCTCAGCTGTCTTCTGTGCCGTGGCAGAACTCCAAGTGCTGAGTAATATTTAAGAGCTCATCTATTTCGGGCAGAAGACAAAGATGTGAGACATGCCAAAGTACCATGGATACCAAATGAGCACCTCCACATGTCTGACATCCTGCAGGATCGGGGTTTACGGCTCTTCCCTGGCATTCTGCTGGGCAGGGCATCACTGCCTGGCATCTGAAGGCTCTAAAGTCCTTACAGCGTGTGTTCCTCAAACCATGGGCACAGCCTGAGCTGTCAGCCCGATCCAGGGGTGAATCCCAAGCTCTTTAGGCTGCAGAAGTCCTCGTGGTGATCAAGGCAGGGCTGATCTCGTCTCGCATGAGGCAGGAGGAAGTTGGATGGTTGATTCTGAGCGAGCAGCTCTTTAATTCCGTGCAGAGGCAGCTGGGGGGACACCAGCACCTCTGAGGAGCTCACAGGGTGGGCACAGGGCACCTCTGCCCCCCTCCAGCCAGAGGAGGAGGGTGGATCCCACATTCCTGTGTAGGAGCAGCTCCCGTGCTGTGGGAGGTGCGGGGAGGGTTCGGTGCTCCGGGGACACACGTGGGAGACAGGAGCCAGCTCACCCCTCTGTGCACAAACCTGATTTGAAACCTTCTTCAGCCCATCCCGAGCATCCTGACACTCTCCGTGTCCCACCCTGGCCCGGGCTGTGCCCTCAGTGCTGCCAGGGCTCCCCAGAGCTGTGGCACTCACCAGGCTGGAGGGGATTTACAGCTGCACCCACACGGATAAACACCCCAGGGAGGGAACACATTACCCAGCCCACATCATATTGCTGAGTTTTCAGGTAAAAATGTGATTTTTATTTTGGTTTTTTTGCAGGTTTTTTGTTGTGTTTTTTTTACTCTCAGCCTCAGACCTTGAAAATAGTTTCCCAACAGAATGGAGCTCCTTGAGTTTCAGCAGTAATTCTGTAGAGCAGATGATAATCTCTGTTCTTCGCTCAACAGCTTCTTTGTTTTCCTGGTAACTCTGCAAGAGTGTGAAAAATAGTGAGGTTATTTTCTGGAAAAAGCAGGATTTCCCAGTTTTACTGAGTGCAAGGGCTCGGGGGACTGCGGCAGGAGGAACAGAGAGACCAAATATTCCTGGAGCCAGAGCAGTGGAAGGTGCCTGCCTCGTGGGTTAAGGGTTTGGAAGCTGCAGGAATCTGTGGGAAGACACGAGGGTGGGAGGGAGAGTGACTGGAGTGAGTGAGGGGGCAGCTGAGTCTGGTGGCTTCTCCCCTTTCCTAGACAGGCTCTGAGGGGCTGAGGGAAACACCTGAGCTGGCACCTTGGCCACCCTCCCTCCTGGAGAGTCAGATCCCTCAGAGCAGCACTGGGACGTGGGGCCTGGTGCCCAAAGGGTCACTCACAAAGCCAAGGGTGAAGCACCAGCCTCAGCTGCCAGTTCAGCCTCTGGCCTTGGACATAAAACTTCCAAAAGCAGCCATGGAAAGGCAAAGGCAGCTCCAGACCACACTCAGCAGTCAGATTTTCCCGCTCCAGCTGAGCTGGGGGCCAGCTCCACTGTGTCACCCCTTCCTCCTCTGGAAGCTCCAGGGTTTTCCCAGCCCCTCTGGTCCCTCTGGGAGCGATGCCCTCCCTGTGTGTGGAGACAGGAGCACAGAGCCAGTGCCTCAGGGCCGGGGCTGTGTTTGTGTGACTCTCAGAAGAGCTGGGGGCATCCTGTGCCCACGCCAGGAGCAGCTCACTTCCTCCCTGAGATGTTTTGATCCCCCCATCCCTTGTGCTCCCCCACCTGCACACCCTCCAGGGGTTCTCCTGCAGGTGAGGAGTGGCTCTGGCAGGCTCTGTGCTGCAGCCCTGGCAGATCTGTGTGCAGGCTGATCTCGGTGCAGACGCCTCGGCTCATTCAGGGTATTGAGCTGCTGCGGGCCGGGCGTTCCCAGCGGACGTGGGAGAGCGGGATGGGGCACCGGGGCTGGCACCCCTCCCTCCTCCCGCACACCCACTGCCCCCTCTGGCACCCCGCTGCTGCCTTGGGACCCCCCAAACCGAGCCCCTTTCACAGCCATCCACTCGGGGCCGGCGGTGCTGCTGCTCCATTGGCATGTAAATATGATTCAGAGATGAATGGGAGGCAGGAGATTTATTAATTTGCTCCTCATTAGCAGTTGGAGAGTTCTGATTGCTCCCTCCAACACTGCCCTGGTTCCCTGCTGTCGTGGCTGGCTCCCCGTCGCTTGGCTTGCAGCTCTGTGTTCCAGTTTCCTTCCCGAAGTGCTGGTTCATACCCTTCATTTGTTATTTTGGGGTCTTATATTACATCTGTCACAACTTCCCCGGCCCAGCGCAGCTACAAAACACGCCGTGAATCAGCTCCAAGCTGGGATTTACTGCCTGCCCCCATCATTAGTAATCCACGCTTGCAGCAGGCTCATTAATACAGGCGAAGGCAGAACTTTGAGGAGCATTTTTTTCATACCTGCACCTGTAACTCGCCGTGAATAGATTTGCAAAAATTGAGGGTTGGGTGTGCCGGGTCCTTTTGCTCATTAGCACTTGTTAGAGCTCCCATCAATGGAGCCCGAGCCCGCTGCATCCCAATGAATCACTTTCTGTTTGTCCTGGATGATTTCGGATGATTTTGACGGTGTCTTTAGCGGGCGGGTGTGCTCAAGATCCCTCGCATCCTGATGCCAGATTAGTCCCAAGCCTTGCATATTCCGACCCTTAATTGTATTGACTCGGCAACGGGATCGTCGGGGTGTGGAGAGGGGCCGGGAGCTGCGCTGAAAGATTCCATGACGCACTCGGACATTTCCAGCCGCTCTGAATTATTTAATCGCCTTCAGACACGGCCGGTCCATTTCTCAGCAGAGTCTGGACAGCTCTGGCTTTTATAGCCCTCGGAACGGCCGGGTGGGAGGAGAGGGGGAGGGCGTGGAAAACATTCCAGTGGCTGCAGGGATGTGGGCAAGGGATGGGGGGACACCGGCAAAGCCCCCGCGGTGCCTGGTGCCACCTTCGGGCAGTGAGGTAACGGAGCTGAAGGTGTCCCTGTGTCCCCAGGCTGGGCAGGACCCTGCAGAGGCTGTTTGGGATGTGGCTCTCCAGGCCAGCGTGTCCCACATAAGGACTGGCAGCTGGCCTGAGAGCCTCCCTCGAGCTTGCTGTGCCTCGGAACGGCCACGAGCTGGGCACGGAGCTCACGGATCCCTGCGGAACCAGGAGATCCCTGTGCAGGGAGCCCACGGCTGCTCCAGAGCCAGCTGGGACATGGAAACTGCTGCCTGCAGCAGGGAGGGAGCCTTTCCCGTGGGGCAGGGCCACTTGGAGATCCCATTGCTCACCCATCCATTGGCTTTGGCGTTTGTAACTTGGCCTGATCAAAGGCGCTTCCTGGGGCACAAGGACAGGGATGGAGCTGTCTCTTCTTTCTCTCTCAGAGACAGGGAAAGCCAGAATCTCGTGTTTGGGGCAGGGAAAGGCCACCAGGGCCTATCTGGGTGTGCACACCCAGGGTTAGCCAGGTGTTTGGGAGGTCACAGGGCATCGCTGGCTCCGTGTGTGACCGACCCAGAGTCTGGGGCTCGCCTTCCCCAGTGCTGAGGACCTCCTGTCCCCATGCCCAGGTAAATCCCAGCAGTTACCACTCCACTGACTCTCCATCGGCTGCCCGCCCCTACAAACTCACCCAGCCCTCTGCTGAGTTCCATGGGTGGCTTTCAATCATCCAGAACTCCAGAATGGATCCCTCTCCCTTCTGCTGTGCACTAACAGGATAAGGAAATAAATGGCAGTGGCTGAGAGGAGAAGAAAGAAGCCCTGCCTGTTATTGGCTGCCCTTTCTCAGAGAGTCTGTCAACTCTCTGGGATGTTTTGGCAGATCCCTTTGAAAGCTGAGCTGAAAGCTGGGGAAGAGCTGGCAGGTACAGCCCAGCTGTCTGTGAAACTGGAGCTGCAGCTGCTTGCCACCAGCTCCTCTTTGAAGGACGTGTTTTTCTCTATTTGTGATCAAGAACTGTTGGATGAAAAGCCCTTATGATTCCTTGCTATGGTGTCACTGAGGATCTCAGGCTGGTTCTCTCCCCAAACGGGGAGTTTGACCTACATGAAGGCTCACCCTGGAGCTGGATTGCTGTGCCTTTGGCAGGGCTGCCTTCACTCTTAATCCTGCTCGCCAGCTGTAAATAAGAAATTCAAATATTATGAAAAGAACTGGAGACTCCTGGGAGCAGGGAGGGGACTTTGCAGAGGGATCTGTGGTTCTGGAGCATCTGTGACCTCTCCACAACAGCATGGCCAGAGTTTGGCGCAGGGGGAGCTTGAGCACTCCCAAAAATCCACTGCTAGAGCAAAGCCAGTGTGTTGTGTGCAGTTCATCTGCCAAAGCTCCTTGGGAGGGACTCCTTGGGATGAACTCATCAGCAGGGAAGTGTTTTTGGAGACACAGGGCTCAGGTTTGCCTTCCAGATTGACTTTCTATGGATGGTGCTCGCCCCCAGGGGAATTATTTGGTCTTAGGAGCTTCTGTTCATCCTTCAGCAGTCAGGACAAGGCTGTGGGCACTGCGGGGACGTGCCCAGAGAATGCCACAGCAGTGACTGCAGACAGTCCAGCAGAGCCAGACAGCAAATTACTGATTGGTTTTAGTCTTTGGCACAGATTCACCTTCACCTCCTGGCAGCACGTGGGGCCCTGCCTGGGACCAGGCTGTGTTTTGGCAGTGTCTGAAGGCTGAAGATGGGAACCAAGATGGGAACTTCCCTGCAGACTGACAGGACCTGCAGCCTGGGGGTTCTCAGGAGGCTGTGGGGTCCTCCAAGGGCTGGGAGGGCTGTGAGGGAGGGCTGTGGGCTGAAGGATGAGTGGAGCACGTCCCTGCTGGGACTTCCCAAAGTCTCTGCCCCTCTCTCAGTCATCCTGTGGTGGGAAGGATCCGCTCAGTGCAGCCCAAGGCACTGGATGGCCGAGGGGGCTGCACTGGGACCCCCAGAGCCACCCTTGGAGAGGGCTGAGCCTTTCCTCTGCTCGGCTCCTGATGCAGCTGGGACAGCTCTTTCCTTCCTGCCAGCACCTTCATCCCTCCCAGGTCTGGGCTAAGCCCGTTCCACCATCCCCACTGTGCAGGCAGGGGTTTTAAAACTCCCCAGGGTCCTGGAGTCCCTCATGCCGTGCCCATCACACCTGGAACACGCATCCCCGGTCTCTTGGCACAGCAGCGTGCCCTCGTTCCTCAGATAAAGACACTCGGGATCAGTTCTCCTCAGCCTTTCCTGTATGAGAGCACCACTGCCAGGGGCTGCCACGGAGCAGAGCTGCCAGGACCCGGGCCTGAGGCAGTTCGGGGGTGGGATGGAACCCGGGGTTTCCTGCCTGGCCGGTGAGAACGAGGAGCAGCTCTGTCCCTGTCCTCAGTGAGTGGTGCTCGGCAGGGAGCCCGTGGAAAGGGGATCCATGGAGCAGGGAGCCTTTGGCCAGGGACAGATTTTTCATGGCAGTCCTTCTGCCTCTTGGAGAGTCCTGCCAGCGAGTGAATGAGCAGAGAGCTGGGGCAGTGCCAGCGGCTCCTGTGGTGCCACACAGCCCCTGGAGCACAGCCCAGCTCCTCAGCCACAGAGCCGAGCCCGTTTCCTGCCAGTAGCTGGGACTTTGGGATGGATTTCAGTGGCACTGCCTGGATCTCCTGCAGAAAAGGAACTTGTGTGTGCAAGGCAGAGCAGCACACGGTGCTGCTGCACACCTGGCCCTGGAGAGAGGGGGGTTTGCAGTTCCCCTGGGAACCAGAATGGATTAAAAATGTGTTAGAGCCCTTTTCTTTTCTTTTCTTTTCTTTTCTTTTCTTTTCTTTTCTTTTCTTTTCTTT
Source organism: Oreocharis arfaki (assembly GCA_013398015.1). Taxonomy (NCBI): domain Eukaryota; kingdom Metazoa; phylum Chordata; class Aves; order Passeriformes; family Paramythiidae; genus Oreocharis; species Oreocharis arfaki. Next base: position 50,155 of record VZRR01003473.1, on the reverse strand, counting down.
TCTTTTCTTTCCTTTCCTTTCCTTTCCTTTCCTTTCCTTTCCTTTCCTTTCCTTTCCTTTCCTTTCCTTTCCTTTCCTTTCCTTTCCTTTCCTTTCCTTTCCTTTCCTTTCCTTTCCTTTACTTTCCTTTCCTTTTCCTTTCCTTTTCTTTTCTTTTCTCTTTTCTCTTCTCTTCTCTTCTCTTCTCTTCTCTTCTCTTCTCTTCTCTTCTCTTCTCTTCTCCCTTTCCTTTCCCTTCCCTTCCCTGGTTTCTGTACCCAGAGGAGATGCACGAACAATGTGCCCCCAAAGGGATGCCCTGGCAGGGTGATCACTGCTCCCTGACTCCCAGATTTTGCTGGAGGGAGTTTGTTCAAACCCTGGGCTCAGTGCAGGACCCAGACTGAGCTCGGGTCCTTCCAGCCAGGACAAGGAAAATGTTTGTGCAGCCAGAGAGCTGCAGATCTGCTGAGCACAGCTGCCCTTCAGACCCCGTTTGTGAGCAGGGCTGGGCTCTGTGTGTGGCCATCTGTGCTCACAGATCCTGGATGGCTCTTTGGAAACGCAGCCCTTCAGCATTTCCTTCAGGTGCCCCACTCTTACCCCTCCCTTTGCTGTCATCTCACTGCCTCTATTGTTTCAAATGCAGCACCAGCTTTTATCCCGGGCTCTGAGGAACTGGTGGCAGTTTCAGGCCTGCTCAGAGAGCAGGAGTGCACAGGCTATAAAAGGCGACTCCTCACCTTCATTCTGAAGCAGGAAACTAAAAATAGAGCCGGTTCAAATATAGGTGATGAGAACAACCTGAGGTTCGGATTAGGAGGCAGAATGGGAATTAAGACTTCAAAAGTGCATGGTGAAGTGCCTGTGCTTGGAGGGAGCTGTGGATCAAAGTTGGTGAGGTGGATTTGGGCCAGAGAAGGCAGTCTGGTGAGCTCTGCTCCTCCTGTGTGCAAGGCAGGGATGGAAAAGTGCTGGGTTCGGAAGGGAGAGCAGGAGGTGCTTTCTGTCTCGGGGTGTCACCCGTGGGTGTCACTGCCAGGCAGTGCTTTCTGTCTCGGGGTGTCACTGAGGGCATCACTGCCAGGCGGTGCTTTCTGCCTCGGGGTGTCACCCGTGGGTGCCACTGCCAGGCAGTGCTTTCTGCCTCGGGGTGTCACCCGTGGGTGCCACTGCCAGGCAGTGCTTGCTGCCTCGGGGTGTCACCCGTGGGTGCCACTGCCATGGGTGCTGCTGGGGTCAGGGCTGTGCAGGACACAGAGCACAGGTCCCAGTGCAAAGTCCCGGAGGCAAAGGCACTGCCAGAGCTACCAGAGGAGTGAGGGAACTCTTAGGGGTGTTCAGGCCTGAGGATGGAGCGCTTCAGGCTCTGGAGGAACCCCCCTGAGTTGCAGGGCAGGGCTTTATCCCGTGGAGCAGCTCACGCTGTGCACCCACAGGCTGCCAGAAATACCCTCAGCTCGCCCCAGTTTGCTGTGAGCTGAGTGAAAATGGGACACCCTGACTGGGGGGAGTGGGAGCTGCTCAGGGAGGGGCTGGGTCACCCTCTGAACCAGCTCCCCGTGCCCGGGGTGGGGACACAGCTGACACCCCCCACAGCCCTGTGGCCCGGGGTGGGGACACAGCTTTGCTGCCCAGAGCAGCTGTGGCTGCCCCTGGATCCCTGGCAGTGCCCAAGGCCAGGCTGGACGAGGCTTGGAGCAGCCTGGGACAGTGGAAGGTGTCCCTGCCATGGCAGGGGTGGCACTGGATGGGCTTTAGTCCTCCCAACCCAACCCAACCCAACCCAACCCATCCTGCCCTCCGAAAGCAGAGCAGAGTGAGACAGGTCCTGGCAGGGGTTTGGCAGCTCCCAGCCCCTCCTGTGTCTCGTGGTTCCTCCTCTCCTTCCCTTCTTTCCGAGACGGGCAGCACAGCCCAAGCAGGGGCACCGTGGCACCTCTGGTGACTTTGCTCCTCGCTGTCCTCGGGAGCCAGGGCCCTCTGTGGGGCACATCCCACATCCCAGAGGAGTCTAGAGCAGACTCATCTCAGCCATGGCTGACTCCCCCACCACCTCCCTGACCCAAAGGGAGACCTCTCGAGGGCTGGAGGATCCCCAGCTCCGGACAAATTCATTTATCAGATCCCCTGGGACAGGAGCCTCCAGCCCTGAGGATGGATGTGAACCACCACCAGGGACAGAGAGAAGGCACAAAACTGGGTGCCTTTGGGCTCTTCTTTAGCCCTCCCTGGATAGGGAAACACCCACAGGAGGTGCAGGAGCCACTGAGAGGTTTCTCTTCCTCTGCTCCATTTGAGGGAGGTTAATTCATCCTGCAGCAGGCACAGAACTGTGAGCAAAGAGCATTTTCTGAGGAGGGCTTGTCCTGCTGGGCAAGATGGGACTGAAGTTCAGCTTGTTTAGCCCCAAAAAGGGGACTGGGGGACGTGGGACCATCCTGCATCACTGGGGTGGCTCAGCACCCGGGAGGGGAAGTCACAGGCACAGGGAAGGACAACCCCAGCCCAAAGGCAGGGCTGTGGAGCTCTGTCCTGGCTGGATTTGGTGAGGGAGGTGTGAGGGGCTGAGCTGGGAGTTTCCCCAGCAGGGCCCCGTCAGTGCAGGCACAGCAGCTCTGCAGAGGACACCGGTCGTTCCCCACAGGAACGCTCTGTCCCAGCAGCTCTGCCACGAGGCTCGGAGGATTCATCCCTTTTCCTCCCTCAGCGCTCCCTGGGGAGGTTTGGAGCCCGGCAGGGACGATGTTCCTGTGCTAAAACTGCTCCAGCCACCCCGAGTGCCTGACGGGGAGCGGAAGAAAGGACGATTTCCCAGAGCAGGTGGATTTATTTGTGCCTCTGTAGTTCTGTTCTGAAAGCACAAATAATATCCCTCCAGAAGCAGCTCCGAGTCCATCAGCCTCCAGCTGCTCAGCCCTTCCCTGAGCTGTGTCTGTTCTCATCCTCGTTCTGCAGGGATTGATTGACTCCGAGATAAACAGATCAGGCCGTTGCTTTTCTCTCCTCGAAACCCTCTGCTTTGCTGCTCCTGTGCCTCAAATGTCAAACCCCCAGGGCTCTCCAGAGAGGGGAGAAAATCCTGGCAGGATTTCCCACACCTGGGGCTGCTCCCTGCCCCACTCATCCTCCTTTGCCAGGTGATCCCAACCCTTTCGAGGCTCCCAACTCGCACATTGGTCATGTAGATCCCACAGAGATGGGATTCACCTTGATTAGCATCTAAAAATGGGGCTTTTAGTCCGAGTCATTTGGCTTTTAGTCGTTTGGGCTCTGCAGGGGAGGGTCAGTGGGTGTTTTTGCCGTGGTTCAGCTCACCCTGAGCCAGGGGAGTTCCTGGCTGTACCTAAGAGCTGAGGTGACACGCTGCACTTTGGGTCCGAGCTTTGCAGCTAAACCCAGGGCTTTGGGTGGAGTTTAAAAACATCCCCAAAGCTGCAGCAGGAGAGGGAATCGGCCCTGCCTCTTCACTGCACCTCTCAGGGCAGCGGGGGGTGGAACTGGATGATTTTTAGCATCCCTCCCACCCCAAACCATCCTGGGATTCTGGGATTCTCTGACCAAACCCCCCCAGCCCAGCAGGGCTCCCAAGCCCTGTGCTCCCCACAGGCACCAGGGGTGCCCAGTTCGCCCCTTTTTCCTCTCTCAGGCTTTTTTTCTAGGGAGAAAATCTTGGCAGATTTGTCTGAGCTGAAGGGATTTTTACGTGCCTGTGCTTTGACATCCCCCACACTCCAGGCCAGCTCCCGAAATCCTGCAGGGCTCCTCAGGGCCTCACAGACACGGGATGGGGACAAACCCCATGGCCACCCCGTGCCAGCAGAGCTCGGCAGAAACCCAGGCTCCCTCTTTGTCAGAGGGAACCGAGCCCTTCGATGGGCTCCCCTGATGGCCACGAGCTGCAAAAACGTTCAAGGCAGCAAGACCAAAATAAAGGCTGGAGAAAACAACAGATGTTGCATCCCCAGCACTGGGAGGGATGGTTCCTGCCTGGCAAACGTGAGATGAAACACAACTCTCCCTTCCTAAACAGGATGAGGCCAATACAGGCATTTATTCTGTCCCCAGCAGCCTGGGCCAGGTGGTTTTTTCCTACCTGGAGGGAGGCAAACAGATTCCAGCTGGATTTGGCAAAGAGGCCTCAGATTCCACAGGAGGCCGAGGCTCATTCCACAGGTTCCTGCCACCCTTGTGCTGCTTGGAACCAAAGAGAGCAAGGCAAATATCAGCATGAAATGGACAGAGCCGGGTTGGAAAAACCAGGGGGGGATTTGTGGTTTTTTGGTTTTGTTTCGTTTTGTTTTTTCCTTTCTTTTTGTCACCAGGGAAACAGAAGCAGAAATGACAAATGCTTCCAATTTGTCAACATTTCCCACAGATATTTTTGGCCTAATGGTGAAAAACAAAGCCTTGGTGGGTTTGAGTCCCACGCTACCTGACTGCCTTTCCAAACTGGAGGTGGGAGTGCTGGCAGAGGGCTCGAGGCACAGCTGGGGCTTCTTGGAGATGGAATTTGGCACTTTGGACCTGGCTGGCCCCACCCCAGGAGTTGTCACCCTCTCCTTGGGCAGAGCCACCAGGATGTGTCACAGCAGCCCCTGTGGCGTCTGGAGGGGCATTATAGCCTCACTTTATAACAAAGAGCCTTATTTATCCCTGTCTGGGGGACAGGGGCCTTTGCAGGGAAAAAAGGGGCTGGAGGAAGAATGTCACGGAATTCCAGGATGGTCTGGATTGGAAGGGAAGCTAAAGATCACCCAGTGCCACCCCTGCCATGGCAGGGACACCTCCCACTGTGCCAGGCTGCTCCCAGCCCCGTCCAGCCTGGCCTTGGGCACTGCCAGGGATCCAGGGGCAGCCTCAGCTGCTCTGGGAATTCCATTCCGGGGCCTCCCCACCCTCCCAGGGAAGGATTCCTTCCTACGTTTTTCAAAATGTTTTTAAGAGTTAAAATAAAGCATTTCCTTCTCTTTTGATTTGCAAAGTTGATCTGGAAGGAGCAAATTGGAGCCTGCTGGGACTTCCCCCAGCCACATTTCAGCAGCTCATGTTCAGCTGGACGGATAAACCCTGCTGGGATGTCTGTGGAAGTGTCTTGTGCAGAGCAAAGCTCTTTGATTATCCTGTTGCTATTTGTCAAATGCAAAGGACCGTGTAGAAAATCATTTTCAGCCTTCAGAACTCCTCTCCTCTCGCTCTGCTTTTGATGTCTGAAGAGAAAATAGCCCTGTGAAGCAACTTGATTTCTTCAGAGCTATTACCGAGTCTTTCAGGGTCCCAGGGTGACATAACAGGTCTGGTCTGACTCATTCCATTTAAGAGTGTCTCCTTCCAGACAGAAATAGCTCAGTGTGCAGCCATAAAAAACATGAATCAATTAATGTCTTCTATTAACTCGAAATGCAGATAAATCTCCTCAATCGTGGGAATGCAAATTCCTGGCTCCTGCTCCTTCCCCCTCCCCCGAGCTCTTTGTGTTTGGCTTCTTCCTCAATTGATCTCTTCAGGGTGTTGATCCAGGCCCACATGGCTGGTTTTTTTGCAGCTGCTTCTCCTTGCAGGAGTTGTGTCCAAGAGGACATCACCACCACTGGGCCCCGCTGCCCCTCTCGTTATCCTGCTGGGGGGAGGAGGAATCCAAAAATGACCTTGGCCAGGGAGCACCGGTTCAAGTGGGCTGGGCTGGGAGAGGGAGGCAGAGGGAAGGGCTTCCCATGGATCACGGGCTGCAGGGGGAGCTCGGTGGAATGCAGCTGATCCAGGGAGGGCAGGGCTGTTCCCATGGAAAACCAGGGAGGACAGGGCTGTTCCCATGGAAAACCAGGGAGGGCAGGGCTTTTTCTCATGGAAAACCAGGGAAAGCAGGGCAGTTTTCCATGGAAAACCAGGGAGGGGAGGGCAGTTTTCCATGGAAAACCAGAGAGGGCAGGGCTGGGCTGGCTGTTAGGAAGAAATTCTTTACTGTAGGAGTGGTGGGGCCCTGGCACAGGCAGCCCTGAGGGGCTGAGGACTTTCCATCCTTGGAAGTGTCCAAGACCAGGCTGGACATTGGGGCTTGGAGCAGCCTGGGACAGTGGGAGGTGTCCCTGCCATGGCAGGAGGTGGCACTGGATGAGCTTTGAGGTCTCTTCCCACCCAAACCATTCCATGATTCTGTGATTCCATGGTTCTGTTCCCACTGCAGCTTCTTCTGCAGAGTCAAACATGTCCAGCAAGCACCACCCAAGGGGTTTGATCACCTCTTCTTTTTGCTGAGATGGGACCAACCCCTGGCCATCCACAGAGAGAAGGACCAGCCCCCAAACCTGCCCGCTGCTATTTTTAAAAGGCAAAAATCCACCTTCTTTCCATAATCCCTATGTGAAAATAGGTCCGTGAGTCAGAAGCACACTGAGAAGGAGGCAAGAAGGCTTTGAATAATAGAATTCATTTAACTAAAGCATCTAATCACCCCTGAGAATGAAAGATGAGGTAAAACAAAAGGGTTTTTATCCCTGGCTCAGGAATCAGGGGGTTTGCAGGGCAAAGGAAATGTCAGTAGGGCTCAGGCTGCCCCTCTTCCCCCACTTTGATCCCAGTCCAGGAGCGCTCCCACTTTGTGGAGAAGGCATCCAGCTCTTTAGCATCCACCCTGTGGCTCGTGGGGTGAGGAGAAAGGGAACATCACTGCCAGAGTTCCAGCAGCAGCTCACAAGTGATGGCTCTGTCTCATTAGCATGGCTGAGTGATGACTGTACACGTGTCGGGCTTCTCGAACAATAAATGTCATATTTCCATAATGTATAGGCTGATACAGGCAAATGTGAGCAGGAAATACGTTAAATAGGGACAGGAAAATTGAGGCTGGAAAGCAGGAAAAGAAGAGATTCCTGGTGCTTGCTGTAGGCAAAGGCAGCATGGAGGAATTTTGGGAGGTTTCTGTTCCCTGGCTCTCTGTGCTCTCAGTGGCAGTCAGAGGCTTTGAGTCCCCCAGACACCCCTGGAATTACCACATCTCACCTCTGGAATTACCACATCTCACCCCTGGAATTATCACATCTCACCCCTGGAATTACCACATCTCAGCTGACCTGACACCAGCTGTGCTTTAGGGCTGCCCTGTTTTGCTGCAGGGAGTGGAATTGTGTGGCAGTGACGTTGTAAATTTGGGATTTGCTTTCAGGAATGAATATTGTGTGAGTGCACAGTCCCTTCCACGAGGAATGCCCTGTCCCGGGAGAACGGAGATAACCCATGCTGGGTGCTGCCATCCCTGTTCTCCCAGTGCTCTTATCAGCGTTGTCTCAGATAACAAACCTGCTCTAGTCAGGAATCACGGGAGGTCATCTAACAAATAAACACGGTGGAGAGGCTCCCAACACAACTCCCAGGGCCTGAGCAGCTCTGCAGGCGAATGAAGCCTGTTGGGGTGGGGTTCTGGGGTGTCCCAGCAGCAGCTTCTGCTCGTTCTGGGCTGGATTTATCCCCAGCAGGGCAGAGGGATGGAAAAAGCCCCACCCTGATGGGATCCCAGGGCAGCGATGAGTCGGAGCCCAGGAGCTGCAGCCACGCAGGACACACCGGCTCCAGCTGGGATCGCACATCCAGCCCTCCTCCCCAGGGCTTGGGTCGCTGCCTGAGGATGGCACTGGCACTGCCACGAGGCGGGGAAGGGAGCCGTTCCCCTTTGAGGTGTCCCAGCTCACAGGCACGGAGCTGCAGAGGATCCCCAGAGCTGTGGGCATGGAAATCGAAGCTGAGCCGTGCAGTGCCCCACAGCGGGGGCTGCAGGAGCTGTGTTCAGTGAGAGCTCTGAGCAGACTCGGAGGTTGTGTGAGGCTGGGGGTGCAGGAGGCAGCAGGAGCTTGTGGCAGGGGCGGGAGGGCAGCTGTGCACAGAGCAGGGGCCTCTGGGGACGTGGGCAGCCAAAGAATCGCAGAATCCCGGGATGGTTTGGGTTGGGAGGAGCTTAAAGCCCATCCAGTGCCACCCCTGCCATGGCAGGGACACCTCCCACTGTCCCAGGCTGCTCCAAGCCCTGTCCAGCCTGGCCTTGGGCACTGCCAGGGATCCAGGGGCAGCCACAGCTGCTCTGGGCACCCTGTGCCAGGGCCTGCCCCCCCTCCCAGGGAGCAATTCCTTCCCAATATCCCATCTCAATCTACCTTCCTCCAATTTAAAGCCATTCCCTGTGTCCTGTCCCTCCATCCCTTGTACATCATCTGTCTCCATCTTTCCTGTAGCTCCTTCGGGTACTGGAGGGAAGAAGAATCCATGAGACAAATGAAGTGTTCCCATCTCCGTGAGGCAGCTCTGGGAAGGGACAATTCCAGTGCCATTTGCAGTGCCACGGGCACGGCACTGCTGCCGTGCAGGATTCCACCCAGGGCACAGAATCATTTCCTCCTGTCCCCTCCGTGTGCTGGGGGGGGAGTTCTTGGAGAGGAGATCTCAGTAATCTTTAGGGTCAGTTTAACACCAAAGCCTGAGTATCAGTCTGTCTGGCAGCTCCTCTTCACCTGCTGCTAGGTGATAATGACTTGGAGAACAGAATTAATTAGGCTGAACCCTTCCATGCTCGCTGCGTCTCTCAAGGTGGATTTTTTTCTTTTTACTTTTTTAATATTCAGGGAAAAAAAAAAAAAAGTTGCGTCCTTTTCCCAGTAAGAAATAGCAAGGAAAGGATTTGCCTGGATTTTATTAACTATTTAATTGCTCCAAAGCAGGGTTTGGCAGGGCACTCAGGGTGCCCACAAGTCTTCTTTTCTTCCACCTTTTAGGCTTAGACCAAAGAGAAAAAGCTCTGAACATCCCACATTTGCCCAATAAAACCCTTTAGAGTGGATTCCCTGAGGCTGTTCCCTGTCCTGGGGATGCTCTGTGTCCCTCAGGCCCCTCCCTGGCCAGGCTGCCACTGTCCCCATCCCCATTTGGGAGCTCCTTTCACTCTTTTCTTTCTGTTGGCCGGAGCAAACCCGGATTCCTTTCAAACCCATGCATCAAACCCTGCCCTCACCTCCAGCTCCACTCCCTGAGGGCTTTCGTTCTTGAGGCACCGCTGGAGTAGTCTGAATCATGATCTCATCAGAGACAATAAAACGCTGGAGAGGGTTCTTAAGTGCTGGGTTTAAGCTGCTGTCAGGGAATGTGCCTGCTCACGTAACTAATACATTCTCCGTTCCCACACACATCACTCAGCTCAGTCCCCAAGTTACCCTCGGTCCGTGTTAATTTGGGGTCAGACCGATCCAGCACCGCGGGAAAACACATTTGTGCCAAAATTAGAGGGTTACAGAGGAGGCTGAGGGTGATGAAAACATCTATTATTCATGCCCGCACACGTGCGCTCACACACAAAACGCTCTTCTGAAGGAAACCACCGAGCCAGAAGACCTGGGGGGGGAGGGGGGTAAAACCACGGAAATAGCAGCAAGTTCAGAGTAAAAAATGTCCACTTTTTCCTTGAGAACGCCATTTGCATGAAAAATGCGTGGATTTCATCTAAGTCTCCGTTTCCTTGCGGAAATAAAAAAACTGCCTTTCCCCGTTCTCCCTGTGCCGGGAAGGAGCTGATTTCCCAGGCTGCCAATGAAGGGCACGTTCCAGAGCCACGGCACAAGCTCTTGGTTTACCCTGATTCCAAGGAGGAACAACTGGCACAGCTCCAGTTTAGCTGGTGGTGGTCTCCACAAACACCCCGTGAGTTTTGGTGCCTCGGTCTGAGGTCACTTGAGGCAAAACCAGACGAGGGAACCGGGCTGGGGCTGAGCTCTGCGGCCTCGGTGCTCTGGCTGGAAGACCTGACCCTTTACCACGGCCCCATGGCAGATCCCATCCCCTCAGGCCTGTGAGGCACCTGTGGGGTGGTCCTGCCCCTCTGCCAGGGTTAGTGCTGTGCCCACAGCGGGATTGCAGTGGCAGCTGAATTCTGCTGGATTGAAGGGATGGAAGCTGCAGCTGAGGGCTCTGAGATTGGCTGCAGAGGGTGTGATCTGCGGCATTCAGCAGAAACCAGGGACTGGGATTGCTCAGGACTTGTCCAAGGGAGATTTCCCCATCCCTGGCAGTGCCCAAGGCCAGGCTGGACAGGGCTTGGAGCAACCTGGGATAGTGGGAGGTGTCCCTGCACATGGCAGGGGTGGGATGAGATGGGCTTTGAGATCCCTTCCAACCCAAACTATTCTGTGATTCTGTGATTCATCTGTAATTATTATTATTATTATTATTGGAGCTTCAGTAGGACCTCCAGAACCCAAGTAAGCTTAGAGCTTCCTTTGATCTGCACCGTGTGGCTTCAGGAAAAGGGAGCTGCTCCCCAGAGCGCTGAGAATTTCAGTGGTGGTGACACAGAAAGTGTCGTTACACCCAATTTAAACACGTGAGAGCTGAAATGGCCCCGGAGTCAGGCACGGAGTCTGAGTTCAGCCACTGCTCAGGGTGGGACGGATTGAAATTGGCCCGTTTTCCTCCACTACACCAAAACCCCCCAGAAGGATCAGTTTAGATGGGGCTGCTGATGCTCAGAGAGGTGATGTGGGCAGGAAAAATTCCCGCAGTGACCAGTGCCAGTCCCCCCCTCCTCCAGCCAGCCACAGCTCTGACCCCAGCTGAGGTGCCCGTCCCACCCCCAAACTGCGGGGACACCTGGGGACACTGCAGCCTCCAGAGCCACCAGCTCCTGCCCAGGGCTCCCGGTGCTCTCAGGGACCTGTCCTGCTGGGGTGTGTTCCCCTCCCGATCCCCGCCCTCTGCTCGGCTCTGCTGAGCACCCTCACGCGCTCACAATTAACACCGCGCCTGTAATTATTGCTGTTACCACATTACCGCCATTATTCTTGTTCCAACACAGCGTTTTTGTCTCCTCGTTATGCTGTTTCTGTTGTGACCATTATTCAGATAACGCGGCCAGATGCTCTGCCTTGCTTCAGAGCTCCCCCGTGCTGGTTGCTGCCACATCCCCTGCGAAAAGTCAGCCCTCACCCCGGAGCACTTAAAAACCTAATTAGAGCGGACAAACCGGCATCATCCTCCTCTACCAGCAGCTTCAGGAGCAAACCCCCGCTCTTCAGGACAGTCAAGGTCACTTTGCCAGATTTCCCGGAGATTTGGGAGAGCTCCCAGCGTTCCCAATGCCTGTTATCCCAGGGTTGTTCTCCTGATGCCTCCTGAGCTACACACGGAGCCAGGCAGGTGTTCACCCTGTTTGTTCCTGTCCCCGTCTCCCTGACGTGTGTCCTTTCACTTAAATGCAATTTTTAAAAATCCCAGGCTAGAAATAAATGGCTTAAGGAGAAAGATGTTGAGAATAAGGGACACTGAGGGGCTGGAGCGTGTCCAGGGAAGGGGATGGAGCTGGGGAAGGGGCTGGAGCCCCAGGAGAGGCTGAGGGAGCTGGGAAAGGGGCTCAGCCTGGAGCAAAGGAGGCTCAGGGGGGACCTTGTGGCTCTGCACAACTCCCTGACAGGAGGGGGCAGCCGGGGGGGGTCGGGCTCTGCTGCCAGGGAACAGGGACAGGAGGAGAGGGAACGGCCTCAGGCTGGGCCAGGGGAGGCTTAGATTGGATACTGGGAAAATTTCTTCATGGAAAGGGTGGTCAAGCACTGGCAGGGGCTGCCCAGGGAGGGTTGGAGCCCCCATCCCTGGAAATGTTCGAAGAAAGTGTGGCTGTGGCACTTGAGGACATGGATTAGTGGTGGCCATGGTGGTGGGGCTGGGTTGGGGGTCGGACTCGATGATTTTAAAGGTCTCTTTTCCAACCTTCTGTGATTCCATGATTCCAAACTGCTGCTGGAAATGAAAGGCTCTTGCTGGCATTGCAGCTTCTGGGAAGTGCCTGTGTTCCAGAGTGCTGGAACAGGGATCCAGGGCTGGCCAGGGGCTCCCATCCCACTGCAGGGTCCCACTGCAGGGTCCCCTGGCTGAGCCCAGGTGCCCAGGCAGAGGAGCAGCACTGCTGATGGCCAGGTCCTGCCTCCAGTGTCTCCTCCTTCCCCTTCCCACGCAGCCAGGCTCATCCAGAGGGGCTTTAACATCTGTCTGGGGCTGCTTTTTAGCCCAGCCCCATCCCTGGCTCTCTGATTTCTGTGCAAATTCCCCCAGTAAATCCAGCGTGGTTAAACACCAGGCTTGGAGCCTCCACTGATTTTGCTGCTTCCCAGCTTTTCCAAAAGGTGAATGTTTAAAATGATGGACGAGCCAAGAGCTACAGTGCTCATTTCTGCCTTCTGCCAGGCTTTTCCGTGACTGGAAAACCGTGGACATTGATAATCCAGGGCTCCCCACCAGCCCTGTCCCCAGTTTCATGAGGAACTCGTCACCGAGCTGTTCCAAAGCCTCGCTCAAGTGAATTGGCTGTGAGCAGCGACTGCTCAGCTGCTGCTGCCACGCACTCAGCTCCAGGAGCAAACTCTGACAGAGGCTGGTGCCACCTCAGTATCGAATTCTGCCATGGATGAACTGCTACAGCCCTGCCGAGGAGAGGCTGCCTCCCGAAAGGATCCCGCGTGGACACCCAGTGCAGTGCCAGCGTGTGAGGGAGAGCTGTGCCAGGGGCTCTTGGGTGTGGTGGCACCCACAGCTCTCCTCTGGGGACAGAAACAGCAGATTCTGGGAATGCCAGCGTTGGAATCACAGAATGGGTTGGGCTGGAAGGGACCTTGAAGCTCATCTCATCCCACCCCTGCCATGGCAGGGACACCTCCCACTGCCCCAGGCTGCTCCAGCCCCATCCAGCCTGGCCTTGGGCACTGCCAGGGATCCAGGGGCAGCCACAGCTGCTCTGGGCACCCTGTGCCAGGGCCTGCCCACCCTCCCAGGGAACAATTCCTTCCATTTCTCCAACCTGAATTTCCCTTTTTCAGTCTGAACCCATCCCCCTTGTCCTGTCACTCAATTCCTGAGGGACAATCCCTCTCCAGCTTCCCTGCAGCCCCTCAGACCCTGGCAGGGGCTCTGAGGTCTCCACTCAACCTTCTCCTCTCCAGGCTGGACATTCCCAGCTCTCCCAGCCTGGCTCCATAGGGAGGTGCTCCCGTCCCTTTTACAACTTCCAGGTCTCCTCTGGAATTGTTCCAACAGTTCCTCGTCCTTCTTACGCTGGGGACACCAGAACTGGGCGCTGGGGGGTCTCAGCAGAGGGAGAATCCCCTCCCTGGCCCTGCTGCCCACAGCTTTGGATGTTCCAGCACATCCCTCCAGTGGGAGATCCCGAGATCACTAATCCCATCTCTTCCCTGCTGAAGTCAGCAGCACAGTTGATACTGGTTTCAGCAAGAGCAGAATTAGGCTGGATCTTTAAAAGGGACCATCCCATTCTCAATCTGGATCCCTCTGGAGCAGGGCCAGCACATGGAGCAGCCGTTTGCAGGCTAATACAACGGAGATGGGATTATTGTTCCCTGAAATCCATATTTATTCCCCAAATCTGCCGCTTTCTGTTAGAAGGCTGCAGGAGCCCTGGGAGAATGATGGAATTTTTATCCAAAAAGGTTAAGCAAAACATAATGAATGGAAAAGATGAGCTGTGACAGAACTGAAACAGGGATTTTGGACTTTTGAGAAACATGCAGATATTTAAGGCCTTTGAAACGAACCCGAGCTGTCGTGTGAAATCCATTCGGTCCGGAAACACTGAAAGGCACTTCTTCAATTCCGAGGAAACCAACCTTTTCAAAAGCATCCCACAAACATTTTTAAAGGGTGGCTGTGCTGTGTCTGAAACACAAAAACCACAGCTTGGCCGATCTCCTTGGGCTGCAGCTCCCTCCCTCCCTTCCTTCCCTCCGGGAGCGGGATGGGAGGAGCCGCTCCTGGGGCAGCTGTGGGCACCCCCAGCATTCCAGGGGATGCTCCTTTATGAGCTCACGCCTCTCCCTGCGCCCTGGGAGCTCATTTCCCTGCTCAGCACTTGCTGGGGTGACAGGGAACGTCCTTCAGCTGGGTTTTTTGGCCATCACACCCTGTCACCTGGGGCTCCTCGGGCAGCAGGAGCTCCTTGGGGAGGTGCCCAAGGGGACAGGGCTGAGACCTCGCGGCTCTGCCTCGCCCACCAGTATGACCAGTCAGTGCCTGGCACCGGGCACTGCTGTGGCTGCCACACGGCCCCTCGGGGGCTCTGAGCTTTCGGGGAGCGTGAATGGCTCCGTGAGTGCCCCACATCCAGCAGAGTCATGTGGCTCCGGCTTTATTTGCTGTTATTGCTGCTTTCAAGTGGAAAATTGATATAATAGCGGTCCTTTCTCAGCACACAGCAGTCTGCACATTTGTACAATGTTCTTTGAGGACGATCAGCAGCCACTGGCATAGAAAAGTGACAGATGCTGTCTGCAAATAATGAGCTGAAGCGGTTTCCTTTGGAAGGGAACTTAAGCAAAGTCCCTTTGAGTTTGAAAAGCCAAAGAGGTTCCCGTGCGCCCTCAGAAGCTGCTCGGAAAAGGCCTTTTCTAGTGGCTCGTGTGGCATAATTATTTTTCAAATGTTTCTCTCACACCAGCTTCTCTGGAGAGAGAGAACGACCCAGTTCCTGTTTACTGAGCATTTCCTGCTGGGGACAGGCGTGAAAGAGAATGAAGTTTATGGCTTATTCTGTTCCCTCCTCCAGTGCTCCGTGTGTGCACAAATCACGGGGATAAGGAGAACAATCACGGGTAAAGCACATCCCACACCTTCGGGATCCTCGCCTTGCTTCTCTGCTGCTCACACCAAAATTCTTCCAGCCCCCGAGGTGTGTGAGGAGCCTCACACGTGTGAGGTTGAAGGAAGAGCACCGGGGTGTTCCGTCCCCAGCCTTGGATCCTCGCTCCTTCCTCCCTGCTTTTACCTGACCCAGCCAGAGGTGCTGTTCCTGATGGAGCTTTAGCAGCTGTTCAAAGTCCTCCTGGCACCTCGGAGTGCTGCAAGAAGCCCAAATCACTGAAAACGAAGGATTTGAAGTTTCCTAGCTGGGCATTTCCAGCCCTGTCCGTGAACTGGAGGCACAGTTTGCCTGTAGTGATGGAAGTCCTGTTCCTGGTGGAATATGGACGTTTCTGCACTTGGTGTTTTCTGATTATTGCCACAGTTCTGAATCCTGAGGATGGAATCAGGCTCAGGGAGCCTTTGCTCTTGAGGTCTTGGAGAGATCCAGGATCTTTCCACACTTCTGTAGGGAACCAATCCTACAAAAGCTGCCAGATGGGGCTTCTCTCCAGTAAAAATAGCCCTTGATGCACTGCCCCTCTCATTAGAGGCTTCAGAAAGTCCCTGAGAATTGATTTCCTCCCAGCCTGCCCTGTTCTCCTGGGCTCCTTTAGCAGCAGAATTCCAAGCAGATCCAAGGCAGGACGCTGTAATTCCCCCCACATTAGCTGGGGTTAATGGTGGGAGCTGTGGTGCACAGCACATTAAATCACCAAGGGATCAAAACAAGGAGCCACCATCCCTCAGGGCACCAGAGGGGAGAGCTGAGGCACAGCCCCGCTCTTCATTCTCTTCCTTATTTTTAAAAACGTCGTTTGCAAAACTTTTTGTGGCCTTTTTTTCCCTGGATTCATTTTTACCTCTTTCCTTTCTGCACGTCTGTAGGTGGGGAGCATTTCTGGGCAGATTTAGGATGGTGCAATGCTGTGGGAATTTAATTAATACTGATAATTATTGATGGATTCTGTAGATGAAACCCATATAACAAAGGAGATTAAGATGGAGGGATTCTACTTAATTGTGGCCTTCCAGCAGCTGAAGGGAACGACAAGAAAGATGGAGAGAGACTTTACAAGGGATGGAGGGACAGGACACAGGGAATGGCTTCAGACTGACATAGAGTAGGGTTAGATGGGAGATTGGGAAGGAGTTGTTCCCTGGGAGGGTGGGCAGGCCCTGGCACAGGGTGCCCAGAGCAGCTGTGGCTGCCCCTGGATCCCTGGCAGTGCCCAAGGCCAGGCTGGATGAGGTTTGGAGCAGCCTGGGACAGTGGGAGGTGTCCCTGCCATGGCAGCTGGATGAGCTTTAAGATCCCCTCCAACCCGAACCATTCTGGATTTCTATCAGGATTCCAGATTCCCTCACAAGAATTCCCTGCAGTTTTGTTGCCTCTGAAACCTCCCAGCTCTGGACCCAAAAGCTGAACTCAGTTTTCATTCAGGGTTGGGGGTTCTCGGTCTGGTTTTGCTCTTGCTTGTTCAGGGGTGGTTTTTTGCTGATGTCATTTATTTGTTGACTTGGAGTGGAGGTTTTTTTGAGCTCTGTGGTGTTCAATGAACTGTGCTCGGTGAGATGGAGATCCCTGGCACTGAAGGGATAATCATTCAGTGACAGCCAAGGACAATAAGGTTGCAGAGCAGAGAGAGTGAAAAATCCCCATCCCCGAAGCGGCAGAGCAGGGACAATCCATCTCCCGGCCTCGGCTGGCAGGGAGGGACTTGCTTGACTGGGGAGCAGCCTGCATGGCTCAGGGGGAAAATCAGCAGCTCCAAGGAAAATATTCATCCCATCCTGGCTCTGGAATAGCTTGGGTGAAAACAACACCTCACACAACAGAGCTGTGAGCACTAAAGGCTCTGCAAGGCGCCCAGAGCTGAAAAAAGGGAAAACAAGTGACCATGTGGTGCCAGGGTGAGGATTCATCCGACGGCACGTAGGAATCCGGCCGGGAGACAGGCTCCAGGTGAGGAGAGCAGCTCCTCAAACACAGCCCCATCCCTGTCTGCCCGCAGTCCCTGCGTGTGTCGTTATCCTCCGGTGGAAGGGCAGAGCCGCCTCCCAGCCCCGCTGCGCCCGGCGCGGCGGGGGCCACGCGGGACCCCCGGTTCCTGGAGCGCTCTGTGCCCCTGCAAGTCAAACCTGCCTGCTCCAGAGGCCTCAGGGCCTGCACTCGCAGGGCACACGTTTCGTCTTTCCCCCCCAGAAGAAATGATCTGAAACCGAGTGAGGACAGGAGGAGGCTGATCCAGAGCCGGGGAGAGGTTTAACCCTTCCTCGGCTGCGGAGAGGAGGGAGGCTCCAGCCAGGCAGGACGTGCATAAGGAGCTCTGAAACATCCCTGCAGGGAGGCAACCAGATCGAAAGGACAAGGACTGGCCCTGGAGGACGGTTCTACTTGTGCAGATGGAAGGTCAAGGCAGCAGCTGGAGGAGGCTGTGAAGCCCTAAAAAAGCAGCTCTGAGGACAGGCAGGGGCAGGGGCTTGGCCCCGGCCTCAGGCAGGGACAAACAGCTCCTCTGCATTGTCTTGGGTTATTTTTGTCTCTACTTTGGTGCTTCTAAAGGAAGGCTGAACCCCCTGCTGTCGCAGGAGCCGTGAGCTGCTTTTGCCTTCTTTTGTCTGTGCAATCTCCCAGATGAACGAGCAAAATGGGGCTTTGGGAAAGGATCCCATGGGAAAAGCAGCCTCCAGGAGCTCTCTGCCTGTGTTCCCCTTTCTCTGTGGGGCTGCAGCACAAGGGAGAGGAAGGTTGGGTGCTCTGGGTGACCATGAGGCTCAGGGTCTCTGTCCTGGCGGGTGGGGAGCGGCCGTGTCCTGCCGTGCCCTCTGGGGCTCTGGGAGGGTTCCCAGGGGATGGCGAGCCCGCTTTGGGGCCCCGTCTGCAGGGGAATTGGCTCCTGGTGCGGGCAGACAGCTGGGGCGGAGGTTCGAAAGCATCCCCGAGGGCACCGGAGCTGGCTGGAGGGGAGCCGGGGGGGCTGGGAGGGAGCAGGCAGCGAGCAGAGCCCCAGGAGCTCGGGCTGAGCCAGGCAAGGGCGGGAGGAGGCCGGCGGCGCGGCGCAGGATGGATCGCCTGGCATCCCCCCCGCTCCTCACAGCATCCCTGCATCCCTCCCACGGCAGCATCGCCTCCTCCCCTCCTGCAGCTCCCTGCGCCTGCAGAGGCCTCCTCCACCTCCTCCTGCCTCATCCACCGCCCGGCCGAGAATCAGCGGGAATTGTGCCTTACCTTGCCTGCCCCTGCTCCGGGGGTCGTGGGCGAGGGCAGCCGCGTTGTCCCGGCGTTCCGGCGGCGGGGGCAGTGCCACGGGCTGGCAGAGGTGCGGCGGGGACAGTGGCACGGGCTGGCAGAGGTGCAGCAGGTTGCAGACACACGGCAGACCCAGGCACGGCCGCACCGTGGGGGACGCGGGCAGCGTGAGCGGGCTCGGAGCGGCATCGCCGCCGCTGCGGGGACACGCGCGGAGCTCCCCGGGAATGAAGCCCACCCGGTCCCAGCTCCTGTGTTCCCTGCTCGTCACCTCGAGCCTGACTGCAGCACAGCCCTGGCTGCCTGCTGCCGGCACAGCTGGCTGCCAGCGATGTACGGAGTGATCGATATGTTTGGCTTTTCATCCATCGTGTGCATCTGCTTTCGTGCTTTCGGGGTGGCAGTGAGATTTGAGGGCAGGTCTGAACTTTGTTCTCGTGTCATTCACCGTCTGTGGCCTGAATGCAGAGTCCAGGCAGCTCCTGCTGCTCGCCTGGCCCTCTGGAGAGCAGGGTTAGTGACAGCCCCTCCTCGTCTCTCCCCCCAAAAAGAGCCAGGCTTAGAATCCGAAAAATCCGCCCGGCGCAGCCGGGCACTCTCCTCCACAGACAGACACGGCTCTGGAGTGAAAGCCAGAGGAAAAACAGAGCTCCCAGTTTGTTTACTACCTCTTGGCACACATCCATGCCCAGCTTTTTATATCCCGCTGCCAGGCTCCGCAGCCCGGGCGAGCAGGGTGAGCCCTGCCCCGGCTCCCGGCGCTCCGGGGGGACCATCCCGGGACCCTGCTGGGCTGAGAGCTGCGGGTGTGGAGCTGCTGCCCGCACGGGAATTCCTGACCTGTAAATACAGGGGTGCGATGGTGCGTGTGCTGGGGCGGGAGAAGGGATTTCAGCCCAAGCTGCTCAGGAAAAAGCGCTTCCCCGGGTTCTCAGCTACCACGGGAAGCAAAGCTGACGTCATTTCTGAGCAGGGAAATTTGTGGAGGTTTCTGGATAGAGGAAGGAGAGGAAGGCTGATCCAGAAGTACTGACATGCAGGGCGAGTTTTAGATGTGAACCAAGGCTCACAACAGGAGGTGTTTTGGCATTTTGGTGTTTTCATTCCCTGGGTCAAGGGAGCAGCCAGTTTTAAAAAAAAAAAATACAATTCTGTGACCCTTTTGTTCCTGTGACAGGAGGGAAAATGTGACCAGGAGGGAAAATGTGACCATAATGCTGCTTTCAACTAGAAGGTAATTCCAAAATAAATAAACATAAAAAGAAAGAAATAAAAAAACCCCGCTCACTAACCTAAAACCAGTTTCACCAAGGACTGACTCCAGCTCTTTTCTAAGGGCATTGACACTGCCAGGACAAGGCCAGGCTGGATGGGGCTTGGAGCAGCCTGGGACAGTGGAAGGTGTCCCTGCCCATGGCAGGGGGTGGGATGGGATGGGCTTTGAGGTCCCTCCCAACCCAAACCATTCCAGGATTCCATGATTCTGTGGCTGTCACCTCCATCCAAGCTCTTCACGCCGTCCCTTCCCCCGTGCTGGCCCCTGAGTTCCTCCTGTGCAGCAGAACCTGTTTTCCCTCTGGAAGCACCCCAGGATTGATGGAAGCACTCCCCTACCCCTCCTCTCCACCCTTCCCTCCCTTGGACTTCAGAGCTCCCCACAAACCCCCAGTGCCTGTGCTGGGTGTGAGAAGGGACAAGGTCACCCCTGTTTGGTGACAATCCCAGCACGTGAGTGCTTCCCAGTCCCCCAGGCAGGACGAGTGGGAATTCTCTCTCCAGCACTCACAGGGATTATTTCAAGTCAAGGTGGCCAACCCCTGGTGTTTCACGGTGGAGGTTTTGGTTGGGGTGTGGTCGGGGTTACCAACTCCTGCTCAGATCTGTCACTGTAATGAAGGGAGTAAAGAATGTGGGAGCTGGAAGGAAACAGGGTTAATCCTAACAATCAGCTTCCCTGGGATGGGAATGGCCTGGATCCTGCAGCACACGAGGCTGGAAGCTGCAGCACCATGCTGGCCGTGGGTGTGTGTGGCATCAGCAGGAACAGTGGCACAGACACGGCGCAGGAAGGCGCCTGCACGTGTCAGCTCATCCCTCGCTGTGCTTGCATTTCCCTCCTTCCCTTCTTTACCAGGAGCAAGGAAAAAATATCCTTGAGGCCCCTTTTAAAGAGTCTCGAGCATCCAAGTGATGCTTTAACAGCAGCCTCAAGGGCAAGTTTGGAGGCCAAGGATGGCCACAGACTGTCCACCCTGTGCCCTCAAAAGCATTCCCAGAGTCCCAGCACAGGGAGGAGCTGGAGCTGCTGGAACCAGCCCAGAGGAGGCACCAGGATGGGCAGAGGGATGGAGCAGCTCTGCTGGGAGGAAAGGCTGGGAGAGCTGGGATTGTGCAGCCTGGAGAGGAGAAGCTCTGGCGGGACCTCACTGTGGCCTTGCAGGGCCTGAAAGGAGCTGGCAGGAAAGATGGGGAGAGAGGATTTCCAAGGGCTGGAGGGACACGACACAGGGAATGGCCTCACACTGAAGGACTGTAGGTTCAGATGGGATATTGGGACAGAATTGCTCCCTGTGAGGGTGCCAGGCCCTGGCACAGGGTGCCCAGAGCAGCTGTGGCTGCCCCTGGATCCCTGGCAGTGCCCAAGGCCAGGCTGGATGGGGCTTGGAGCAGCCTGGGACAGTGGGAGGTGTCCCTGCCCAATGATTTTATGATTCTGTGATTCTCTTATCTCTGGGATGTCTCAGAGCTGACCCAGAGGGAAATCCCAGAGGGATGGGTACAGCTGCCTCCACGCATCCCACCCGGCCTTGGAATGATGAAACATGGCAGGTACTGGACAAATCCCAAACCTCGGGGTGGGAACGCCCCTGTGGGGTTTGCTGTAGGACCAGGTGTGTCTGAGGCACTGCAAGGGCTTGGGTTGGAGAACTCCTGGGAGAGGAGGGATCTGGGTTCCTGGGAGAGGATGGATTCAGGTTCCTGGGAGAGGAGGGATCTGAGTTCCTGGGAGAGGATGGATTTGGGTTCCTGGGAGAGGATGGATTCAGGTTCCTGGGAGAGGATGGATCTGGGTTCCTGGGAGAGGATGGATTTGGGTTCCTGGGAGAGGAGAGATCTGAGTTCCTGGGAGAAGATGGATTTGGGTTCCTGGGAGAGGATGGATTCAGGCTCTGCAGTGGCTCCCAACAGCCCATGCAGGGTTTGTTGAGGGTTTGTTCCCTTTTCTCACAGCCATTCCAAGAGCAGTGCCTGGCATTCTCAGAACTGCTCTTAAAACATTACCATATTTATAAGTAATGCCCTAATTTGAAGGGATATCGAGTTCTTTTGGATGTAAGTAGTTATTAATTACAATGCAACAGGAAAATTCATTAGGGAATAGAATCAAACTTTCAATTAATGTCATTTTTATCCGGGAACATTAGATGAGCTTTTTTTTTTTCCTTCCCTTGCCTTTAACAAGGATCTGGAAACATTTGCTAATTTCCAACTATTATAGTCCCTTCTGTGAAATAATGTGAGCTCTCATTTGCATATAAGAAAACATTTTCTGTATTCACTGTGACTCTGAGCTGCCCTATTTATATCAGGAAATTGAGCTGAAGACTCCCTGTGCATTTCAAGGCGAGGCTTTTCTCTCGTGCAGAAGAACAGAACATTTTTCCAGGCCCTCACTGAGCTCAGGGGGGTTGTTTTGGGGGGCTCTAACCCCGGGCCCATTATTTTGGGGGGCTCTAACCCTGGGCTCTGCACGAGGCTTAGCAGAGGGGCTGAGGAGAAGCTCAGGGGGTTTCTTGCTGAGAGTTCCACAAAGATTTCCCTTTTCCTGCAGTGCTCTCTGCACTTCTTGCTCCAAATCTTTTCCTTTCAATTTCGTTGTCGGCCTCAAAGCCAAACCTGCTTGGAACAACAAAGAGCCTCCAGGTGCCAGGTGTGAAATCCTTATCACCTCAGACTGAACAAATCAGCACCTCCAGACTCTTTTGGGAGGGAACTTCTTCTCTTTTCTGATCTGTGAACATTTTCAGGTTCAGGCTCGGTTTTGTTCTGTTGTTTCTGTACCTAAGAGGCCGTTCCACAGCATCCCCAGCTGCAGGTCCGTGGGAAATGGATCTTCAGTGCTGCTCCGTGTCCATCTAAGCTCTGGATGGTTGGGTTTGGTTTTATCTGTGTTCTTCTGATGAACCCTGAACAGCCACAGGAAAAAAAAAACCCTTGCAAAGGCTCCCTTTGCTCCCTCCTTCAGAGGCTCTGATCCACATCTTCTGTCTCCCAGATTTCCATGTTTGTTGTTGCTGCAAACATCAGATTAAAAAAAAAAATGAAAGCAGCAATAGCAGTAATCACCATCCCATTAATGATCTAAATGCTGAGGGCAGGACAAGGCAGAAAATTAATTTCAATTTTTAAAGCAGAAAAATCCGTCAATGTTTCATTTGATCCCAGACAGTTTTATTTTGATTTTATATTCCAAAAAAAAGTTTCAGATCCTTGCAAAATAACTTTATTATTGTTCATTTTGTCCTGAGCTTTTTCCAGTGATTAAAAAAAAATTCCACAGTTCAAAAATCCCTCTTGCCTTGCCCCATTATCTTATGAGGAGAGGAGCCCCAGGCCGTGGGATAAATGAGAGCAAAGAGAGGCTTTGGGTAAGGCTCCTGTTGGAAAGCAAGGACAGGGATTTCTCCAAAAAACCCCTTTTTGGATAAAACTTCTGGATATCTAAGCCTGGAGTTGAGCTCTCAGAGCCATCCCCCTTTCACACCGAGGGCATTAAAAGGAGCTTCCAAAGGCAGCCCCACAGCCCCTGACCTTGGCACGGTGTTCCTGAGCCAGGAGCTGCAGGGAGGGAATGCCAGGGAGGGAATGCCAGGGAGGGAATG
>VZRR01003473.1:10376-27368 GCA_013398015.1 Oreocharis arfaki | reverse complement strand
ATGGCAGGGAGAGAATGTCAGGGAAGAAACGTCGGGGAGGAAATGCCAGGGAGGGAATGTCAGGGAGGGAATGCCAGGGAGGGAATGCCAGAGAGAGAATGCCAGGGAAGAAGTGCCAAGGAGGAAGTGTCAGGGAGGAAACATCGGCGAGGAAATGTGAGGGAGGAAATGTCCCCTCAGTGTTTGAGGAAGGTGATCCCGAGGGATGGATGGGTCCTTGTGGGCACCCCCATATCCATGACCCCAAAATCCAGCTCCCCTGGGCTGGGAGCAGCTTCAGCATCCCCAAAAGCTCCGGGGGCTGTGTAGAACTGACCTGGGCAGCTCCTTCCTCTCCCCACGCCTTTCTGCTGCCCTTCAGCTTCGCTCCAGCCACTTCTGCTCTCCCTGGGCCAGCCTGTTCCAGGCTTTTGTTCCTTTGTTGGATGGAAACTTCCTGCAGTTTTCCACTCGGAATTTATTCATGGCTAGTGCCTACTTTTTGTTCTCGTGCCAAGTTTGTCTGTTAGATCTTCTCCCTCCCCAGCACTTTCCCTGCCCACATTTATTTATAGAAAGCAATCTTTGCCTTTTTTCTTTCTTTCTTTCTTTTCTTCTTACTTTTTCCCCCCCTCCAAGAACTCTTTAAGCTCTTCCTTACCGTAGCAAAGCCTGGCTTTGGGGCAGCTGTCCAGCCTTGCTCTGTGCCCACATTTTAGAGCTGTGCTCCTCAGCTCTGGAGGTTCCTCGGGGCGAGCAGGAGTTGTCAGCAGCTTGTTTTTCTCGGCGAGCCTCAGCAGAGCCTTTCAGCTGTCTCTGAGCCCTGTGTTTTTCTTGTCAGGGTAATGTGCTTAGTAACAACACCTACCACTTTCCCCTGTCACACTCTGCACTCCTCCGTCAGCCACGCAGTGACTGGCACGGCAACACAAAGAAATTGCACTTGAACAGCGAGGGAAAACGCTGCTTTCTTAAATAACCTTTGCCTCCTCCAGGTACCTCTGCAGGTCACAGGATTCCAGCGCTTCTCTGACTCACAGCTCTCCCACCTGGCAATTATGAGCTCAAAACAATTACTGAAGCCTTAAACAAACCTTTTTTTTAGGGTTTTTTTTTGGGGGTGTGCAGGAACCTCCGTGACATGTTGCCGGTGAGTGCAGGTCTGCTGGAGTCCCTGCTGCTCGGGACAAATGCCGTGGCTTGAAGTGAGAAAAGTACAAATAGAGATTTTATTATAACTGGGGAATACATCACTGATATTTTACAGACGAGGAGGGATAATATATTGTGATAACATAATAACAGTTCCTGGGAAAAAGTGTATTTTTGGATGAAAAGTGAGAAGGAAGAAAAAAAAAAAGAGAAGCGTTTCGAGAATTGAAAAACGTTTCGAGTTTTCAAAACACAGAGCCCACCAGGAGGATATTTCCAGAGGGATTTAGTTGTTCAAGGGAAATGTTTGTTCCCTTTGGACAGGTTATTTCCCTTCCACCACCGATTTTGGGCAGCCCTTTGCAGCGGGTTGTGGCTGAAAGCAAAACCAAAGGAGGCTCAGGAAGGGGAGCTGGGCTGGTCCCAAGCACGGCCCAGCCTGGGAGTGTTCCTGTTTCCAGCTGCCTGTGGGAATATTCCCATTTTTATGCTAAAACTGCATCTGCTGGGTGCCCTGTATCCTCTGTGCTCCCAGCTTGGCACTCCTGGGACCAGGACCACGTTCTCCTGGAGCTGGGGAGCTCAAGGGTCTGGCAACTTTTGGGGTTTTTTCCTAAAAATGCAGGACTGGGGAGAGTTTGGGAAACTCTGGGAGCCACACTGACCTTGAAAACCTGGGGAGTGGCAGCACTGTGGGCAGGGAGGGAGAGAGGGGGAGTTCAGAGCCTTCCCTGCAGTCACCCAGGGACTCCAGGGAAGAGCTGGGAGCACGTCCCAGTGAATCCCCACAGGACAGGCTCGTGTTCCCGGCTGTGGAACAGGGAATGGGGGCACAGGCTGCTCACTGCAAGGCCCTGGAATGTCTGCTGGCACAAAGCCTGGACAGCAGGGAAGCTTTTTCCGTGACTCCAGGGTGGGCCAGCAGTGCAGGATGCAAAGGGGCACACAGATAATCATTATCTAATTATCACTTACCTGGAAATACCAGGTTTTGTCAAACAGGAGGCAAAATGGAGCATCTCACTTGAGCCAGAGGAACACGGGGAGATGTCAGCACAGAGATTTTAATACTCAACTAATTAAAAAAAACCCCATCTCTCCCACTCCCAGGGGATTTGATTCCCTTTTTTTTTTATGCAGGCTGGAGGTACCACAGCATTTCCAGCTGATGTAATTAACCTGACCTATTTGGTGGCTCCATATTAATGTTTCTTTGTGATGGATTTACAATAAAGCCTTGTCATTAAAGGCTTCAGAACAAGATTTATTATTATTATCTTGTTTCTCCCCATTCATTATTCCCTTCCCCTCAGCTGCAAGCGAGTCAGGACCCCCGGGCACTTTCCCTGTGGCTCCCAGGGATCTGGAGGAGACCAGTGGGCCTGACCTGTGTGCTTGGCAATGTTCTGCCTCGCAGAGTGGCTGCAGAGCTCCGGGCACCCCACCCTCGCACCAGGCTTGCGTAACCCACCCGAAGGGCCGGGAATTCTGCAGCTGGTACAGGTTGTTATCCGTGGGCATCTTCCTTCTGGCAGCCCCAAGCCCAGCCCCACTGCCTGCAGGGCACTGGAACATTTTCAAAGGCACCACGCCGGGCTGGCACCCGCGAGGCTCCGAGGGCAGCGAGAGGTTGTTCATTAATCCCCATTTGTAAAAGCTGCCAGATCCCCGAGCTGAGCGCTGCTTTCAGCTGTGAGGGGTTTTTTTTTTTTTGGATTACAATAGGTTTAGAGAGAATTCTCTATCAGAAGCAGAGCATAACATTCAAACTTTTTTTTTCCTACCCCCTAGAACAAACTGTTACAGAGGGAACTGCAGGCAGATTTCTATACCTGACTTCACTTCAAAGGGCAGAGCTCAGCCCAGAGCCCACGGCAGGCTTGGCTCCATCGATTGCCAAGGGCAGAACACTCTTAATGCATTGCTATTAAATAAACAGATGGGAAACTAACCCGAGATTTAAATTTCTGTTGAGATAATGTCGAAAGTTTATTGACCCAAGGGTGCTGGTGATTGAGTTACTGCTCCACATCAATGGCTGTGGCCAGGCCTTTGGTAGGACACTGAGGAATGGGCTCAATATTTTGATGCCTCGGTTGGATGTAAATTTTAAGGCCTAACAGCAAATGTGCTTTGTCTGGTCCCCTGGGAACCTGGCTTTAGATACAGCTCAGCCCCCGCTTTCCTCCAGCACAGGGCCCAGCCACGGGCAGGGAACGTTCCAGAGGGTGCCAAGGACCGAGTTCCAGCCTCTCTGAGCAGAGGATGCTGAACAGGGCCAGCGGTGTCGCACACAGCCCCAGTTTTACCAGCAGAAATTGTTCTTCTGGGTCTGGCCAGGCCCTTGCTGGCAGCAGGAGATCTCTGCAGGACACAGCCAGGGATCTGCTCTCCCAGAGCAGAGCTGTCCCTCCGTGTTATGCCTGTGCAGTGGGAACTCTTCCTGTCACTGGACACAGGAGATTTATTGAAGAGATGAGGCGGCCCCAGAGCCCCCTCCCTGCAGGAATTAATTGGCGCAGCAGCAACGTTTGGAGAGGCTTTATCTGCTGTCCTGCTTGGATTAAGGATTCATAGGGGCAGAAATCATTCCACAGGCTTTGTTTTGCTTTAAGTTATACTTTTATACAAATTATCTGTGGAGAGAGGCTGATTAATGACAGGGAAAGAGTGAGCTCGGGAGACAATCCATCTCTTCTCTATCTCATCTCTCCCACCTCGCAGCCTGCAGGACAGTGCAGGGAGAGCAAAGCAAACGCTCCAGCTCCTGCCTGGGGCTCCTTTCCTGTTTCCTGTGTCTCACTGGAGTTGCAATAAACACAAACTGCTGTAAGGAGCTGTCAGAGCTGGGGCCAGAGGACAGAAAGTGCCACCCCCAGCACCACCTCGGTGCTGCTCAGAGCTGGTACCAGGGCAGGAGGCTGCTGTGCCATGTCCTGAGCAGCTGGCACCTGCTCCAGGTGTCCGTTGGGCTTTCAGGAGCGAGATGGATGTGATTCCTTTGTGTGTGCCCTGCAAACCATTGTATAGCTGGGTTTTTATGTCACGTGCCCCCCAGCTTTAAGATTTCAGATCCTATCCCAGCTTCCCAAGCACGGTGATAGTTGTTGGTGTGGCCTGGAGCAGTGATGGGACAGAGGTGGCAGGAGGGTGACACAGGCACTTTCCAGATGATTTAGAGCCTTCATTTCAGTATCTGCAAGGCCACATGTGTCTTCCCATCCCTTGCCTGGACGTGGCACTCAGTGCTCTGGGCTGGTGACAGGGTGGGCACCGGGCACAGCTTGGGCTGGGTGACCTTCAAGGGCTTTTCCAACCTCAGTAATTCTGTGATTCTGTAGGATCTCCTGAGCTGAAAGGGCCCCACAGGGATCACCCAGTCCCACCCCTGGCCATGCACAGACACCCCAACAACCCCTGGCAGCGCTGCCCAAACGCTCCCGGAGCTCTGGCAGCCTCGGGGCTGTGCCCATTCCCTGGGGAGCCCGGGCAGTGCCCAGCACCCTCTGGGGGAAGAACCTTTCCCTGCTCTCCAGCCCAGGCACAGCTCTAGCCATTCCCTGGGGTCACCAGAGAGAAGAAATGACCCCTGAGAGCCTCTCCCTTTGTCTGTGGGTCATCTCCAGTGACCCACGTGGAGCACTGAGTGGAGATCCCATCCCAGCAGATGCTCCTGCCCCAGCCTGGCCTGGTTTGCCTGGCAAGGATCAGCAGGACCACAGAGCTCTGGCTGCAGAGTGAGCTACAGAGAATGGACTCCAGTGAAATGAAGCTCAGAAAATGAGCTTTTCAATGGAACAGAGCAGAGCTGCAGGGACTGCAATTAGACCAGGCCAAAAGTGTCAAGGGAAAGGGCAGTCTGAGCTTAAATTGTGCAGAACTTAAAATGGAATCACAACGTTCCAGAGCTGCCACGAGGATCAGAGCTGCAGCCTGTGCCCCACAAAGGCAGTTTGCCACCATTCCAGGTACCTGGAGAACCAGGACTGGGAGATCAGTATGCAGGAAGGAGTCAAAGCAATGAATCTGCTAACAAATGAGAATTGCAAGAATAATTGATTCCGAGAGAGGAACACAGCAAACAAAGCCCGACAAATTCCTTTCTGCAGAATGTTCTTCCTTCCAAAAAAGCACCATTTGGAAACACCATTTCATGGAAAAGGGGGAGGGGAGAGAGTGGTGCTGTGACCTCTGCTAAGACCTTGACTTTGGATCTGTAGAGGAGCTGGCAAAAAGACCATGAGGTTCTTCCCTGTGAGGGTGCCAGGCCCTGGCACAGGGTGCCCAGAGCCGCTGTGTCTGCCCCTGGATCCCTGGCAGTGCCCAAGGCCAGGCTGGACAGAGCTTGGAGCAGCCTGGGACAGTGGGAGGTGTCCCTGAGTGGAATGAGATGAGCTTTAAGGTCCCTTCCCACCCAAACCATGCTGGGATGCTGTGATTTGGGGGCTGAATGTGGGGGCTGGTTCCTGAGAGACTGAGGTGGAAAAAAGAGCAGGAGAAGGACGTGGGTGGAGGGAGCTCCAGACCTCCACCAGCCCTGAGAAGGGGAAGGGCCAAGCTGCAGTGCCAACAGCAAGAGGATTTTGAGGAAGGTCATAAAATGATGAGGGGAGAGAGAAAGCAGGAGATGATCCCAGAAAACAGAGCCAGAAACCTTTACTCCAAAGGGTTGAGTGCTGGCCATGGCCTGCACAGCCACGGTGAGAACGGGGCAGAAGGGTCAGTGAGGGTGTAAAGGTCTCCCAACCTCCACACCTCCCAAAATGGGAATCCCACATCACCCTTCAGGCTGGTTTGGAATGCTGCATCACCCCCATCCTGCGGGGGAAAGGGCAGCTGATGGTCCCCACACGGGCTGGCTGAATTACCTATAGAACAGAATAATCAAAAATGATCTTTGCAGCTCAGAGGCAGCAGCTGAACGACCACGAGGGAAGCCAAAGGCAGATATTAGCTCTCTGATTTAAAATTAAAACAATTGATCAATTGTCCTTGCTGGAATTAATAGCAAAACAAATAGGCCTGCAATATTAAACTGAAATTCACAGCCTGGATCCAAATGTATGGGGTCTCTCAGGACAAGCCTGGCTATTTATTGTGGCTGAACGAATTGCATTTTCGTACATAAAATGCAGATATTGGGCAATCTGAAAAGTAAAGGTCATTCTGAAAAGGATTTTTTGGATTTATGTTTTGAAAGCGTGTGGATCCGGAGTTTGTGCAGCGAACGGCACAGTCGGGAATGGCA
The DNA here is from genome assembly GCA_013398015.1 of Oreocharis arfaki. Classification (NCBI taxonomy): domain Eukaryota; kingdom Metazoa; phylum Chordata; class Aves; order Passeriformes; family Paramythiidae; genus Oreocharis; species Oreocharis arfaki. The sequence continues at coordinate 20,989 of VZRR01003473.1, read as the reverse complement.
GCGGGGTCTGGAGGGAAGGACAGGGAATTTCAGTCACTTTTATGCTGCAGTTAAAGAATCTGCAGCTTCTGTGCTCTGGGTGAGGAGAGGGGGCTCTGGTGTTGAGGGTGATCAGCCCCTCGTGGGCTTGGCTTGAGCCTTGGTGGCAGAATGGAGTGGGATTTGGGATCGAATTGGGGTTGGATCTCTCCTCCTGGTCCCTGAGTGAGTCTGTGCTCCCCGGGGAGCTTGGGGTACCCGGGCTGAGCTCCCACCTGGGGGTGCTCACTGGGAACACGAAAGGCACCACGAAGGGCATGTGGCCAAACCCTGCCCAGCCCTGCAAAGGGGCAGAGAGGAACCTCAGCATCACAGAATCCCAGAGTGGTTTGGGTTGGAAAGCATCTTAAATCCCCCCCAGTGCCACCCCTGCCATGGCAGGGACACCTTCCACTGTCCCAGGCTGCTCCCAGCCCCAATGTCCAGCCTGGCCTTGGGCACTGCCAGGGATCCAGGGGCAGCCACAGCTGCTCTGGGAATTCCATCCCAGTCCCTCCCCACCCTCCCCGAGAAGAATTTCCCCCCAATCTCCCATCTAACCCTGCCCTCTGGCAGTTTGAAGCCATTCCCCCTTGTCCTGACAATCCTTGGAAAATACTGAGCTCCCTGGGGATGTGGCACCAAAATGCCTTTTGGAGAGAACAGAGATGGGAACCTCAGGGAGAAGTCTGGGTTCAGTAAAATAAAAAGCAGCAGAACGTCCCTGCAGAGCCTTTGAACAGAGGCAGATAAGCAGGAATCAACAACCCAGGCCTGGCTTATTCCATGTGCAATTCCCTGTAGGATTTAACCCCTCCTTGGATCCTCCCTCCAGCCTGGATGTGACCCCAGGTGTGCTCAGGGGTTCGTGTGGGCTGTCAGCACTCAGGAGCTGCCCCTGGGCTGGCATTTCCCGGGATGTGGGTGCAGAGCAGGGCTCCAGCAGGAGCTGAGGGCTGGGCTGGGCTTCCCGCCCGGAATCAGCTCCTCACTTCCAGTTGGGAGACTTTTGGTCTGTGTTTAACAACGTGTTTCACTGCAAATTCCTTGTTTTTCTTTAAATGACAATTGAAAGATGTTTCATAATGAGCTGGCTCTGAATGAAAATACAAATGACTTCCCCTGAAGGACCTCGATATGAAACATTTCATCCGGAGTGGAGGGAATCGCTTATTTGCTTTTCTTTGCCCTAAACAGATCAGCAAAACAAAGATGAGTTAATAAAATGCTTTTGATTCTGGCTTTTTTTTTTTTAATAATAAAAGATTCAGGCACTTGCAAAATGCTGCAAACACCCCAGCTCCACTGCACTTAACAAAGACACTTCCGAGGGGTTTCTAAATTCCAGATGCATTCCCTCCTTCCTGCTCCACAACTCCAGCTCCTCTGCCACCCCTCAGAGCTCCTGCTCGGTGACCTGGAAGAGTCTCAGGGATGAGCCTTCCCCGTGTGCCACGCAGGACAAGCTCCCTTTGGAGCTGTACCCACCCATAATTCAGCAGAGAATTTTGAGCTGGGGCAGGTGTGGGGCCGTGGTTCCCCCGGCTGAACATGCGTTTCCCTGGCAGAGGGAAGGGGATCATCCTCACACCAGTACAAATCAGGAATTTCTCCTTAGCAGTGAGGATTTCACAGCCTTGTGCTAGTTGCTATTTCCCAATTTGTGCCAGTTTTGCACCAAAATCTGGTGTTTCTGCCAGGTGTGGGTCGGCTTGGCCTTACATCATTTTATAAATAGGCTTCTGGCAGATGTTGTCTCTTCCAACCCCAACCATTCTGGCATTCTGTGATCTGGGCTTGATTTAAAGGTTTTGTCTCATGGATGCTCAACACCATGCCCAGATTATTCATTCCAGCTGGGAGTTCCCTTCACTGGGGTGTATCTGCACCCCACTTGTAGGAAGGGGTCTGCTCCAGGTTCAGCTCCTCCTCGTGGGCAGCCTTTTCCTGCCTGACAAAGCCACATCCCGATTCCCAAGCTCTGCTCTCGGTGTAGGAGACTCTGTAGGTTGTATTTGTCTCACAGCAAATCTTCTGCTCTGATAAATTCAGTGATTCAGCTCCCACTTCTCACCAGAACTGTGCCCTGCTGCCCATGGGGTGCTCTCGGACCAGGCTGTGCCCCTGGCCTGGTGTCAGAGCCCCCTCCAGCACCCCTTGCCAAGGGAGGGACAGCGGTGGGGCAGGACATCGCTGCTTCTCTTCCCTGCACGCTCTCAGCACTTCAAGAAGCTTCCCTGTTGTGCTCAAATCCCTCTTCTACCAGCAGTGAAATTCACGGGGTACCGGGAGCATTTGTGCCATTTCTCGTATGTAAGTTAAATTTATGAGAGGAAGAAAATATTATGGGATATAAACGATTGAGGGAATGGATTTGTCTACTCAGAGCTATCTGGTTTCACTATAAATTGCCTAAATGGACAGGGAGGGGGTGTTACACGGCACCTTTGGAGTGATTTTTCCCTCTTCTGCTTCGGGACTTGTGTAAGCAGAATGCTGTTCCAAGGTGTAAGGAGGGGACATTAAATAAATAAAGCACCAATTGCCAAGATCTGGAGATTGAAAGTGTTTACACAAAATAACTCAAAAGCTCTCCAGGGGCTGACTTCCACAGCCTGGCAGAGCTGAGCTGAAGGAAACTCTGATATTCCAGAACACTCAGGTAACAGTTTTCAGGACAATTTGTGCTGATGGGCTTTAGACAAGAGCGTTCAAAGGCCTGTCCTGAGAATATACCCCAGCATCTGGCACCAAAATCCAGGTTGGACGGGGCTTGGAGCACCCTGGGATAGTGGAAGGTCCATGGCAGGGGCTGGGACAAGATGAGCTTTAAGGTCCCTTCCAACTCAAAACCTTCTGGGATTCTGTGATTCTATGAAAAACCGTCCCAGGAACTGCTGCACACACCTGGCCACATCTGGGGAGTTGGAAATCACAGACAGGGCAGCATCATCCTCAGAGATTGCGATGGGCCAAAGGCCCTCGCTGTATTTTATGTACACAGGACTCAGAATTCAGAGTATGGATTTAAAAGTCTGCTTGTCCAAAATGTCCAAATGATAGAGAAAAGCCTAGCAGAGAAAAACCTGATTAATGAAACAGTTAAAACTGTGCTAGAGAAGCTCTCTGATATTTACTTGTCAATCTTCTCCTGGGTGACAAAGGCAAACAGCCTCAAGTTGTGCCAGGGAAGGTTTACCTTGGATATTAGGACAAATTCCTTCGGTGAAAGGGTGGTCAGGCTGGGCACAGGCTGCCCAGGGCAGTGCTGGAGTGCCCATCCCTGGAGGGATTTAAAACACGAGTGGATGTGGCTCTTGGGGACACCTGGGGACAGAGGGTGGAGGTGGCCTTGGCAGTGCTGGGGGAGAGGTTGGACTTGATGAGCTTGGAGATCTTTTCCAACCTTAATGAATTTGTGATTCTGTGATAAATCCAGACCAGCCCGAGATCGAAAGGAAGACCGGAGATTTTTGCTGGCAATGGGAAGAAATGTAATTCCTGGCCTGCAGTCAGGACAGCCTGACAGACTCTATCACTTCACCTCTTTGAGAGGAGAAGTGTCTGTGCCATCCCTGGCAGGAGGGCTCCAAGCCTGTGATCTGCCTCTGCAGAGCTCTGGCCCTGCTGGGATGAGCACGCCCAGCACTGCATTTTTGGGCAGAGCAGGAGCTCAGAGAGCCGGGGTTATGGGCAGGGTGAAGGAGCTGCACTTTGGGACTGGCATGGGAAGCAATAACTCAGGTGTTTCACACCACAGATCAAACCTGGCCATCCCTGCTGTGTCCTGGCTGCTCCTGTCCTGTGGCCACCACGAGTTCGTGTCCTCCTCACCCCTTCCTGCGCTGCTGCCGAAGCCAAAGCTCTGAATTTGGTGTCACGTGGGAAAAAAGTTTAAAAAACCCCAAAAAAACCAAACTGGAGCTTTGCAAACCGGGTTTATTTGCAGCAGACACGGGACTTGCCTGAGGCACAGGGAGAGCTCGGGCTGGATCCCTGTGAGGAAAGGTTTCGTGGTGACGAGCTGACATCACTCCAGGAACAGTCTTGCATAAAATCCGACACTGCTGCACTGCTCGTTAACCACGGGATGGGCTGTTCTGCACTCCTCTCGCACTGCAGCATCCTCCTGAAGCACCAGGAACTCCGTGGAGGCTCGGAGAGCTTCTCTTAGAGCTCTGCAATGCATGGAGGAGATTTAAACAGGGCTCCTGTGCCCAAAATGCGATTTATGGATGAGCTGGGGTGTGCCTGTGGAGCCCGGCTGTACAGCCTGGGTCACCTCCTGCTGTCAGTGAGAACAATCCATCCAGCAAGGTTAAAGGACTGGATTTAGATTAATTCCAGAGCTTGTCCAATAAGATAAAGCAGTATAGTGAAGGTAAATATTTGCAGCTTTATTTGCTGGGAGATTAATGTAATTGGTTTGGATTCCTTCACATCCTCCAGCCTCTTCATAAACACTGCACACTGTTAAATGCTGCAATAATGAAGGCATTTTGTCTTCATCATACTGGAGGGCAAGAGGCAGGGGAGAGCTATTCTTGCAAAATATTAGCCCAGTTTTGCACACCCCAGAGGATCTATTAATTTAGGTTAGAGTCTCTGCAAGGGCTGAGCTCGGTGAGCATGGGAAGCTTTCCATAACCCCACCTCCACCTCCTCTGGGCCTTTTCCCCCCCTTTCTTCCTTTTCTTTTTTCCCATTTTTTTTCCCCATACAACCAGAGCAGAACCTGGGCACGGAGCAGCCCAGAGTGATCCAGTTTGTGTGGATTCCCTCCCCAGGGGCTGCCAAGTAGGGCTTGGGCTGCTCAGAAAGTTCCAGAGCTCTGATGTGTGGCACCACTGCAATGAGAGACCCTGAATGGCAGCTGCCAGGTGATAAAGGGAGGAACTGACCTTGGGGAGCTGGGAGATAAATGGGAAGGGAGGGATTGATGCTGGTCCAGCCCCAGGAACCAGTGCAATTTCTCTGCTCCTATAATGGGACAGGAGAACGAGGCTTTTTTGGCAGAACTTGAGATTTAACAATTGGATGTGCTCTGGTTTGTTTGCCAAGGTGTGGTTTGGTCACAGGTTGGACTCGATGGTCTTGGAGGTCTTTCCCAACCTGAATGATTCTGGGATTGTGTTCTATAAACTCAGCATCTCTGGGATCTGTTCCAGAGGGGAACAGAGACCCCTCTGGAGACCACCCAGCTCAGGGCATGCTGATCTTACACTGCTTGTCCAGGCCTGTGCCCAGATGGGGTTGGGATGTGACAAGAGAAAAGCTCTTCTGTATCTAAATGGAATTTAAATCCCATTTCAGTTTCGCATTCACTCTTTGGTGTCCTTTCCCTGAGCCTGGTTCTGTCTCCTCCCCTCACCTCCATCCCTGCTGAGCCTCTACAGCCACAGGGATTTTCTCCCTCCCTTTCTTTGGCCGGGGCAAAGCCTTCTCAGTTTCCTCTGATGCAGGTGGGAGTGGAAGTAGATTTCAGTGCTGTTATTCAGAGTGTTTGGCTGCCAAACACCATCCCCTGTGCTCCCAATGCCCTGGGAAGCACAGCTGGGCAAGGGCAGTGGGACAGAAAGCAGCTCCTGTGAGCTCACCCTGTGAGCTGCGGCACAAGTTTGGGGTTGGGGTCAGTGGTGTCCAGCCCCAAAGTGTAACTGGCCAGTCTGCCCCTCTGGGTGGGCACTGCCAGCCCTGGGTCCCAATCCAGCAAAGGGAATCTGCACCCATCTGTGCAAAATCAGTTAAAATCCACGTTTCCAGTGTGGGACAGGCCAGGGACAGGAGCCTGCTGGTGTTTCCTCAGCCCATCAGGCCCGAATTGCTGCTTTTCCTTATCCCCATCCACTCAAGGGCTGTTTCAGTGCTCAGAGCCTGCTGAGGACTCTGGGGACTCTTTTGAAGATCCACTTGTCTGTCTCTCTGCTCTGTGATTTCCTTCCCAGCCTGCAGACGTCCATTAGTGGAGTGTCTCACGGAATCCAAGCACATTCCGTGATTGTTGTCACCAAAATGACACCGGCCACATCGGCCTGGACAGCAGCAGCAACAATCCAGGCCTGACGAGCTCTTTAAGCAGCTCCCAGGCAGGTATTGATTAGGTGGTTCTGCCTTAGATATTGAGGAGCAATTGCAAATACCCGATCGTGCATCAGCCAGCAGCTCTCGCTCGGGAAAGCAGAGTTATCCCTCTGATTTCCCTCTCTCCTGCGTGTGGAAGCCAAGTGCAGGGGGTGTGGGGAGCTCGTGGGGCTGGAGGAGATATGGGGACTTTGTGGGGATGGAGGGATGTGGGGAGTTTGTGGGGCTGGAGGGATGTGGGGAGTTTGTGGGGCTGGAAGGGATGTGGGGACTTTGTGGGGCTGGAGGGGATGTGGGGAGTTTGTGGGGCTGGAAGGTTGTTTGACAAAGGACAGGGATGTGGGACACCAGTGTAAGCCCCAGCTGCAGGCAGTTCTGGTGCCCCCAGGGATCAGCACTCTCTGCTACCCTCACCACCCTTCCCACAACCTCATTTCTGGAATAACAGCCAGCTTTCCCACACTAGAACTGAGTGGGTTTTGTCTTTCCAAATCCCAGTCTGGTTAGGAGGCCGGAGCACTCAGCAGGATTTTATTGCTCCAGCAATGCCTGGATGAGATGATTTAGTGACCAACCACACTTGGGACAGACAGCATTGTCCAAGTGTCACTTTGTCCCCTCCCTGTGCCACCATCCCTGCTGGGAGCAGGGCCAGATGAGGGCTCTGGGGAGGGGACCCTGCTGTCTCTCAGCAGTGAATTTCAGCCCTAAAAGTCTCTACTCAGCCCACAAATGGGTGTCAAGGCACCATCAGCACGTTACTATTTCTACAAGCTCCCTGGAGGTGACTCTTCCAACTGCAGTGTGGATCAAAAATACGCCAGAATGTGAGCAGAAGGTAATTTTAGGTCTGTGATTTCTTTATAGAGATTATCATCAAATTTAGAGCTGTTGCTGTCAGCACAAACCACCCACCCAGAGACCTGGTTTTCCTGAGGTATTGCAGACAGCATTTCCCCTTTTGGGAGCTCTCTGGGTGCCCCACTTCCTACCCAGCCCCGCTTTCCCTCGGTCAGAAAACTCCCATGGACCCACCCAGTCCCATCCCACCCCACAGCTCCACTGGGACAGGAGAGACTCAGGAAAAAGGCTCCTGAAAGCACAGAATTCCCTCTCCCAGCTCCTCACTCCTCCTTCCCATCTCACAAGGCATTGAGAGATTCCTACACCTGCCCCTGCACCTGGACTCTCGTGTCATTCCATTACTCGCCTGTCAGATCTGCTTTTCAATTCCCTGCCCCTTTTTTTTTTTTGGCCTTTCTTTAATTTTTTCCCCCTTCCCACGGCGCTGATTTTCGCAGTTTAATCGGGCACTGCTTGAGGAAACGCTTCCTTCTGTGCTCTCTACACTCGCCGCAGCGATCCCTGCCTCGGGTGGCCTCTCACGCCCGCCTCTGACAGGGTGTGAATAATCTGTCCTCGCTGCCTCCTCTGGCATTTAGCACTTTAGGGCCCCTGCTCCTGCCTCCCCAGGGCGGGCCCCTGCACAGAACTTCTTGCAACGCAGCGTCCCGATCGACCCCATAAATCAGAGCTCGGGAGCTGGAGAACATCATCTGTTACCTGCTGCTGCCACGGCGAGCCAGGAAACCGAGCTGTGGGGACCAGGCTGGCACAGCAGCTGGGTCTGAAGTGATGTGGGGCTGGGACAGGGCTGGAAGGATGGACAGCAGCCCGGCTTGGAGGCTCCAGCTCTGGGTGTTTGCACTCCTCCCTTCCCTGAAGATGGAATTCCTGGGGTAGGAGATTCAGGAAATTTAACACAAGCAGCTTACAAAACATGGAATTCACTCTCAGAGCAATTGTGGCTGAAGTCCCCTGAATCACCAAGTGGTAACACTTCCCTTTCTAAAGGAAAAGCACCACGTGTTCTACTTAGTAATGGCTTTATCATTCTTTAATTGCTGCTTTTGTTCCTAAACAACAACAACAACAGAAAAAGAAGCAGGCAAAGAAGCCAAGAAAAGTATATATTTACGTCAAATCAATGGAGATACATGAATGAAAGGAAATGAACCAATTTGCCAGGCAGGAAAGGTTAAGGATGATTACATGGATTAAAATCTGTGCAATCTCTTTGCAGCACTACTCATTCTAGACCGTGCTTACTGGAACAGAAATAGTCCTGTACTTTATTCCACTCAAAAAAAGGGGTTTTAAAGCACTAGGCAGAGAAACAGAGAGCTGGTGGGAGCTGGCCAAGCTCTCCGGGGGCAGGCAGGAAACTTTGGTCACTGATCTTGGCATCTCACTGCTCCTTCCTGCCTCTCACTTCTGTCTCCTCAGCAAAGCTCTCCCAGATTTCCTCCCTCAGTTTTGTCTCCCTCTCAAGTCTTCAGTGCTCTCCCGGGCTGTTCTCTGTGGTGGTTCCAGAGCTTTTCCAGATTTCCTCTTGCCTTCAAATCCCTCTTTAAGAAGTCCTGGTGCAAACCTGGGCTTGGTGCTCTCGGAGGTCTTTTCCAGCCCTAAGGATCCTGTGCTTTCACACCCACTGCTTGTTTCTGAGACATCTCCTCCCTTTTGGGAATGCCTCAGGCATTCTCCTTTTTACTACTTCACCTCAAAACGGGACAAATGGAAATGATCCACGGGAATTCAGGCTTCCCTTTCAGCGGAGAGCAGTTCACACATTTCAGCGAGGAGATTTCCGAAGTGCAAATGTTCCCGTAGTACACTGAAAAATATGAATGAAAAGGAACACGCCCGAGTTTCAAAATAGCCCGGGGTGAGATGGTTTTTCTGATGAGGCGGAGACGGAGCGAAGAAAAAAAAAAATAAAAAACCCAAGATAATTTTATGCACGACCCAAGATGGAGCAGGGAGCCTTTTTCATGTCAAAAATGGATCATCCTATTTTTGAAACAATGCCTGCTTTCGGTCTGCACGAAGCTGTCGCTGCGAGGGAGCGCTGGAGCTGAGCTGTTCCCTTTTCCATTCCCTCACAAATCCGCGTGCGTTGTGTGTGCCGGTGCCAGGGCGCCTGACAGGGACCGGGACTGAGAGCTCCAGCCAGAGGCACCATGTCTTTGTATGTTCTTAGCCTTGCTCCGCTTCTCCAGACCTTTACCTGCTTGGCTCGGGCTCCAAGTACCAGGAGTAAAAACATATATTTATGGAATAAGTCATTTTAAAATTTGTTCTTGCTAATTATTACCTTCGTTAGGGCTCAGTCCCGAGGGGGCGCTTGACGTCGGGAGGGCTTTCTAATCAAATTGTTCTAAAGCTCATTTTGAGGTTCATTAAAACTTGGGAGGATCTTTCATCTTTATATAACTTTTGAAACTGCTAATGGTCTTAAATAAAATAGGGGCCTTGTGGAAAATGCACCAAATATACCAGGGAGGCTTTCGAAGAAAGGAGCGAGAGGGTGATGGTTTAAAAGCGTTTGTGAAGGAAGTTTTCCAGGTCAGTCAAAGAAAAGGGGGCGGAAAAAGTTTTGTGGGGTCAGCACAGAGAAAAATTAGCTCCTGGGCTAAGGGAAAGAGTGGACCTGCTGGGAGTTCTAACAAAGGGATGGCATAAAACCCTCAGGCCAGGTCTGCAAAATCCTGGCTGAGCCCCATCACTGCGCCCAGCTGGAGGAGGAGTGGTATTCCATGGATAAATGAGTGAAGGAAAACATGCCAGAAAGGAGCAAGGTCAGTCGTATTCCCAGTTGCTTTGTTCCTAAATTGCTGCCTTGCTTGCTGGGGGTGGGATGCTGAGAACCAACTTGGTTTCTTTGCAAGAGCACCCTGCACATCTCCAGCTATTGAACAGCCGGGAGCCATAAGGGAGCCAGGCCCATATTTTTCCCCTTAATTTACAAGATTGTTTGCACACTGGGATGCCAGATGGCCTGAACTTTAAGTTAGGAGATAATGTAGTCAAATGCCAGCCTCCCATCCTGAGAGGAGCGAAGAAAATCCCTTTGAAGAGGCAGCTTCTTGCTGAGTGCTCACAAACATCTCCACCGAGGGCTCCAAGGCTCTGCAGGGGCAGCAGCAGCTTCAGACATCCCTCCATGGCTTCAGGCTGCCGGGAGAGGAGCAGCTGCTCTGGGACACGAAGTCACAGAATCTCAGAGTCACGGAACATCCTGAGCTGGGAGGGACCCACGGGATCATGGATCCAGCTCCTGGCCCTGCACAGACACCCCAAAATCCCACCCTGGGCACCCCTGGATGTGCTCCTGGAGCTCTGGCAGCCTCGGGGCCGGGACCATTCCCGGGAGAGCCTGGGCAGTGCCCAGCACCCTCGGGGGGAAGAACCTGAGATACAACCTAAATCTCTCCTGACACAGCTCCAGCCGTGCCCTGGCCCCTGTCCCTGGTCACTACAGAGATGAGAGCTGGACACAGCACTCCAGAGGTGCCCCGGGGGCTGGGCAGAGGGGCAGGATCACTCCAGAGGTGCCCCCGGGGCTGGGCAGAGGGGCAGGATCACTCCAGAGGTGCCCTCAGAGCTGGGCAGAGGGGCAGGATCACTCCAGCGGTGCGCTCAGAGCGGGGCACAGGGGCAGGATTACTCCGGAG
>VZRR01003472.1:64581-110545 GCA_013398015.1 Oreocharis arfaki | reverse complement strand
CCCCTTTTCCCCCCTTTTCCCCCTTTGAACTCCCTGCCCTGCCCTGCTGCTCTGGCAGCCCTTATGTAACTAATCTGCAGGTAATATTGTGATTATATATCGGGAGCCATATGGTCCTGTGCAGTCACTTCCCGTGTTGTTAAACTGCTGAAGCGGATAAACTCCATGTCCATGCACAAAGTAATTGCACAAAACTAATTTGTGTTTGCAAACAGAACTGAAATTAAGTATGTAAATAAGCAGAGCTGCAGACTAAATATTATAGTAGGGGAAGGAGGGAGCGGGAGGGGGGAGGAGAAAGTGGAAACAACTTCATAACTGCAAAGTACAATCCAGGCAGGAGATGGGAATGGGAAGTGTTTCTAACGTGCAGGGAGCTGATGCTGTGAACAACTGTTGGAGGGTTTGTGGCTATAAATCCTGCGTGTCTCCAGCGCAGGCCCTGCCTCCAGCTGCAGCACCAGCTCCGTCATCCAGGGGGGAATAGAGATATGTTATAATTTAATGGGGTTTTTTGCTGGGAAATAGATCTAGTTTAACCCCGTGTGTCATTTGGTTAGAGGCTCTATTTTATTTGAAAACTTTTCAGGAGGAATGTTTTATAGCCTGGGGCAAGCAGCGTGAATAATGGATGTGGGATTTGCTTTGGAGATGCGTCCATTTGGGGTCAAGCAGCAGCTCCCTCTGCCCCAACAGGCAGAGACACCCCTGTCCATGGGGTGTGAGCTTCCCCCTGACCCAGGGGAGAGGCTGAATTTGATTTTGGGGGCTCCTGGGGGGATCTTGGTACCAGTCCCTGTTGAGCAGTAGGTGGGATCTGCAGGGCTGTATCCCAGGCAGATGCAAATGGATTTTCACAATCCATTGGCGAGATTTGGGCGTGGGGGTGGATTTTTCACCGGTGCTCACCCCATAGAATGGAATATTTGCAGTGGGGCAGACACTCTGCACCCACTCGAGATTCACTGGGGTGTCTGAGAGCATCACGAGTGATCCCTGTGGGTGCTGGGATCCCAAAGCCAGGCGAAGCTGAGCGATGTTGGCTGCTGCAGAGAAGCTCTAAAGGGTCCCTCCATCTCCCAGCCAGCAATGGGAAGGTTCCCCCTGCTGGCAAATGCCAGACTGGCCCTGGAAAAGCTCTCAGTGATTACACTGAGCCAGCGCTGAGCCAGAGAAAGGGTTTGATTGCGAGATGCTTGGGAAAATGTCACCGCACGTACACACATGTGACATCCTGTATTTATCGGGAGAAAAGGTGCTGGCAACTCTGCCTCCTATTTATAACCCTGCTAAAGGCTTGTATTGGGGCTGGAAGAAGGCTTCTCTCTACAAGTCTTTACTCCTAAAATTAGCCCCGTGTTTGGCTCCTCGGATGGGTGCTCGCAGGTGACTGTGAAATGGGTTGAAATCTGCCAGCGGAGGCACAAGGCGAGCGCAGTGTCATTATTCCTGCTATCATCATTAATGGTGACGTCCTTGTCATGGAATTGTGGATTTCAGCTCTGTTAGAAACTGAAAAGCTTTTTAAAAAGCCAGGGAAATAAAAGAGAATGGCTGTTTACCAGATGGATAAGGGACAGAATTGCTTGAGGGATGTTATGACTCCTTGTTTTCAAGATGGCGCAAAAGCACAAGGTAAAATAGATACATTAATTGATAAATAAATAAATACTCCTCGTAAACAGATGGGTCCTCTTGAGCCCAAAGCCATCTCTCTTTGTTTCTTTTCCAAGCTGGTACTTCAGGGCAGTGTTGGAGTGTGCCCGGCTCGCCACGCTCTCCTCTGCCGCAGTGCCCCGGGTGGGTTTGCCCCGGGTAAAACCTCTGAGCCGGCTCCAGGGCTCTCAGTTTCTCTTTGTCTTACAGGGACAATCCCCCCACAGCCGCCTCCTTCTGCTTGGGCTTCCTTGCCCTGCAGCCAAGCTCTGCCCCTCTCCACAAATAATGAGATTTGGAGGGGCCATGGAGCTGTTCCCCAGAGCTCTGCAGGAGGAATGGGATTTTGCAGTGGGATCTGCTCCAGGGAGCAGTGGTTTGATGGGTCATGTCTAGGATGGATGGCTGGTCACTCTGGGTCATCTCTCCAGCTCCCGTCTCCTTGTGGAGGTCAGCAGGGAAGGCTGGGAGGCCTCTGCAGAGCTCTCCCTCCAAAGCATCTCACGGGATGTTTGCCAGCAGCAAATATCAGGGATCATCCTAACCCTGTGCACCCTTTGGCTTGGAAAAGTTTATCCTTGAGCAGGTGTGAGGTTGGGTGGTTGAAACCAGGGGAGGATTTGGTCCTGGAGGAACTCAGGGAGCATCCTCAGCTTTAGCTCTTGGGAGAGGTGTTCCCTCTTGTTTGTGCCAGAGCTGTAAAGACAAAACTCCCACCCGACCTTTGCTGTCACTTTGAGTCACTGCACATTTCCCAGGCTGAAATCTGGCTGAACTCAGGGATCTCTTTTCCCTGAACTCAGGGATCTCTTTTCCCTGAACTCAGGGATCTCATTTCCCTGAACTCAGGGATCTCTTTTCCCTGAACTCAGGGATCTCGTTGCAGATTTGCAGCTGTAGGGCAGGGATCGGACCCTTCGCCTTGACCTCAGCTCAACCCCAGCCTGCAGCAGGCAAGGCTTTGGCTTGGGGAAATGGGGAGGTAAAATTTCCAGAGCTGGGAGAGGCTGCTGGGAGGCTGATTTCTACCCTTCGCTGTGATCATTAGGTTCTGTTGTTGTGCAAATGTTTTAAAAATAACTAGGGAGAAAAAAAATGCAAGTGCAGGGGGAAAGCACTGATAAACACGGCCTGAAATGCTGTTACAGGCAGACTTTAGAGCCTGAAATCACCTCAAATGTATTCTGAATTACCTTGAGCATATTTAGACAGATCTATTTTTCATTGCAGGACATTAATGTACTGACTTGGGGGATTTTTTTGCTCTGCACAAACATTTCTGTCGCATGCTGGGAGGAAGGAGTAATAACCCTCCTTAGCACCAGGACAAGAAGAAAGACTTTGCGAGGGAATGGCTGGGGAGATAGTTGGGGGCATGGCTGCGAATCTGGGCTCTGGGGAGTTATTTTTTGCCGTGCAATCCGAGGAAAACTGGAGCTTCGGAGCTGACTTGGGCTCTGGAGCCTTCTCTGATGAGGCTGAGAGTCGATTTTCTTCGCTGTCATGTACAGTTTGCGAGGCTGTCGTGCTCCGTGCAATATTTGCATCCCTAAAGGTTTGTGAATTCCCGAGGTGTCCTTTCCATAGGCTAGGATTTGAGGAGCAGGTTGTGTGAATTAATATAAATAGTAGTAAATGAGCTTTTTCTCACAGGATCTGTGATATTAGGGCAAGCCAGGCAGGGACTCTGTGCAGATCTCAGGATGAATTAAACAGGAGCTTGAGCATCCTGAATCCCAAATCCTGAGTTTCCAGCTGGATAAGAGGGTTGGGGTTGTTGCAGTGCCTCCAGTTCTTGCTGTGTCCGGCAGCGAGAGGACGTGGGGATGGAGAAGCTCTGCAGGGTTGGATGGAGAAGGAGGAGGAGGTACTGGAAAAATCCAGTGCAGCTGGCAGCCTGGAGCCGGGAATGTCTGTGTGAACAGCAGGTGAGGGGCAGGAGGAGCAGCTCGGCAGATGTTGATGGAAGGTTTTGGGAGAGGGAAGGTTTTGGGAGAGGAGGATGTGAAGGCACACGGGCTCCTCCTCCTCGTGCAGCCTCCTGCCGGGCTGGAGCTGCCGTGCCGGGACAGGGAAAGGAGGAACATTTCTCCCACTTTTGGTTTGGTAGCTGCAGCTCCTGAGCTTTGCTGGAGCAGCTCGAGGGAGGGGATGGAGCCAGGGATGGAGTCAAAGACTTCTCCTGGCTTCTGGCATTTCCAGGATTATCCCTGAAGGCAAAAGGGGTCTCGTGTTTCCCTCTTCCTCCTCCATGCCTGGCTCACTGCCTGCTTGGAGGGGCTGCAACCCTTCCCTGTGTCCTTGTGAGCAATGACAGAGGCCAAGGGACACCACGGCTGCTGCTCGGCCCCCGTGGGCAGCAGCCTCCCACCCAAGCTGTGCCCGGCCCTGGGGAGGGCAGCCTCTGCTTGGATGAGGGACCTGGGCTTTTCCTTGGATGATATCCTTGGAAACCCAGCGGCAGCCCTTGGGATAGCTGGGAATTTGGCATTGCCCTTTCCAGCAGGGATTCAGGTGTGAAGTCAGGGCAGCCCCTGCAGGTGCTGTCAGGGCAAAGGCTGTAGCTGCACGTGAATGCCTTGGGAAATTTCTTGGAGCATCCGTGCTGTCCCCAGTGCTGGGCAGGTGTCCAAGAGGATGACTTTGCAGCAGGGATGGGTGGGTAACTGAATAAAATGGGGCAGAAACAAGGTGAAATCTCTCTTATTTTCCCTTCCCCTGTTGCTGCTCCGTTTCGTGTTCCTGAGGCTGTATTCAATTTCCACAATTCATCACCTGTGGCATGCCTGTGTCCTGTTGGCCTTCATGTAAATGCTTGGTTGCTGCTTGTGGGCCGTTAAGAAGAACATATCAATGGTAAAATGTGTGATTTTCCCTTATCTGGTTATTTTTCCCTATCAGGAAGGCAGATGGAGATGTAGAGCAATAGGCAGGTTTAGAATTCTGCTAATAAAACTCCTAAGAGTAGAGTGTTCCTACAAATACAATGTAAAGAGAAGATTCTAAGAGGATTTCCCATGTTTTAGTCAGTCATGCTGTTCATTTGCCAGGGTTTCTTGTCCTTGCACCACCCTTATCTCCAGCATTTCCATGCAAGAACTTCCAAGGCTGCTGCTGGTGAGCTCAGCCCGGTTGTGATCTCCATGGATCACAACTGCCCTGCCCATCCATGGCAGGGCTGTGGTGTCCTCTAGACGTGGTAGTAATTAATGAACAGAGCTGTTGGATGGGGATCCACCTTCCTGGCTTTGGGATGGCTGCTTTGAAACAGGCCGGCACGGAAGTGTGTGGATAAACTAAATAACAAAAAAAAGGCGATATGTTTTATTTTTTTAATTAAGCCAATAAAGCCTGGGTTGTCAGAGCAGAGTGTGACCTTGGTGTTACCAGTGCTGTCAGAGATCCTTATTGCTTCCATCCCGCTCGCCAGGGATGGAGTTTTCCTTGTGTTGGTGGCATTGCTGGAGATGTGACTTGTCTGGAGAGGGGACAGAGCACTGAGTGGGGATTTGGGAGTGAGGTTTGCAGCTCTTCCACACAGCCTGGGGCTGCAGCTGCGTCCCCCTGAATCCCCCAGGCAATCCCTGGGGACAGCTCCATGTCTGGCTTCCCTCCATCCGTGATGGAAGGGGACAGGATGAGGTCAGCTGGACCAGTGCCCCCCGCAAGGACTGAGGAGAGGCAGAAGGATGGAGGCCTTGGTGGGAGGACACTGACAGTACAGGAATGTGTCTCAGCCTCACATTTTTCCCAGCTCCTCAGTTTTCCTTGTGGGAACTGGGCCCCTCCCTGGTTTTCCTGCTTAAAGAAGGCAACGATTTGTCAAGTACAAGGCAGAAAAAGTGGCAGTGATGGGAGGACAAAAGGGAACATTAAAAACCACCCGGCTCTTCCAGAAGAAAGCGGGGTGGGCTAAAGAAGGACCCTTGAAAAATATAAGGCGTGAGTCCGAAGGAAGGAAAAGGGGAGCATGCCAAATTCCCTTCTAATCCCCTCGACAACAGCCAGATATAATGGGTTGCCAGACTTTTCCCTGAGCTTGTTTTGCTTCGGGCCGGAGATTTTTACAAACTCTGGCACGTTGGGAATTTTAATCAGGGCCAGGGCCTTGTTCGTGGTGATGTTTATAAATGTGAGTGGAGGAGAAAGTCCAGATTTTGCCCTTAAGAAAAAAAAAAACCAAAAAACCAACAACAACAACAACAAAAAAAAAGCAAACCGGAAAAAAAGAAAAAAATAGGGAAGCTTACAAGCTGTTCCCATCCTCATTCTGTCCCGGCTGATGGAAAATCACCAGCACTTGCCTCATGTAAATGGCACTTTATCCACTGGAAATGTGAATGCTGTCACCAGTGCCCGGGTCTGTCAGGCTTATCAGCTGAGCTGGTGAGACGGGGAGATGCACCCAGCGCTGTTCACGCCAGGAGAGAGAGAGATAATAACGTTTGGAGGGGAGAAAAGGCAGCCAGGCTGACGGACGGGAGCTGAGGCGCCCTGTGGAAGTCCATCGCTTGTTCACTCCTGGTTTCACATTCAGGGAAAGGCGTTTGCTCTCCCCTTGGTTTTCTTTCTCCCTTTCGTGCTGTGGAAGAGGCAGCCCAGCAGAATTAATTCCCTTCTCCCCTCGCTCCCATCTCCGTGTGCATCATTCCTCGTTTGCACCTGGAATAGGCTCTGGCAAAAAGTAAATAGATTTACTTTTGAGGGCTTTGGGTGCTGAGAAATAGAGGGATTTGGGGGTTTTTGGGCAGAATGAGGAGCGGTGTGGGAGTGAGGAATGCCCAAGGAGGAATCTGCCACGGGTGAGGTGAATCCTCCTGCAGAAGCGCTGCTGGGGCGGGGGTGTGTGTGCTTGGTGGCTGGGAATGAGGGATTGCAGCCAGGAATCTGCTGGTGGAGGGCTGGGAAGTCAGCACCATGGAAGAAGGGTGGAAAGAGGCTCCAGCAATGGCTTGGGCAATGTTTTGGGTTAAGGAGATGTTTTCCCAGCTCTAAAAGAGGCTAAATGGGAAGAAAAGGGAGCCTGGAGATGGCTCCGTATAAAACAGAGCAGCTGGGCAATGAAGCCAAAAATAAAAGAGGTGCAAAAGTTGGTTTTGTGGGAGCTAATCACCAGCTTGGCATCAGTGCATGGAGAGAGAGGAAGGTTTCCACTGTCCTGGGCAAAGAACCAGCCGGAGGAAGGGGCTGTCCCTGCGCAGCTCTCCGGGAGAGCCGTGGGATCCCTCCTTCGCCAGCCCCAGCCTCGGGGGGATTATTAATGCAGACCAGGGCTGTGTTCCATATGTATGATCCTGAAATATCTGCTTCCAGAGCGACCCCCAGGCACGAGCGCTACGATGTAATGAGTTAAACTGCTTGTTCGCAGTTCCACTAAAAGCAAATGGACTGGGAATTTGTTTTAAAAAACTGGACGGAGCTTTATCGGCCAATTAATCAGGATGTATAATGGATAAATTAAAGGGCAGAGTCAAGCGAGGCTGCCAAATAAAAACCAATAAAGTGCAATCTGCAAATGGACATGACATTATGGGATGCTGAACAACAGCAGCGGGGGGGGGATGAGCACACGGCCTTGGGCTCCCCAGGTCTCTTTGGCTTCCCAGTCCATATCTTGGAGGAAAACCTGTCCTGTGTGGATTGTTGTGGTTCGCAGCAGGAGAAGTGTTGCTGATTGAGGGGGTATCACCATTCCTCTTTTAAACTGGAAGTTGAACGAGCCACAGGCTGGATTGAAGGTGGCTGGAGAGTTGGGAGCTTCAGGAATTCAGACTAATTGTGGGCAGCTCCAAGGGGTGAATTTTGCAGCACCCACGGGAGCTTTTTTTTTGCCTTTTTTTATTGACATTGCTGGAAATAGCAACACTTGGGATCCCTGGGTATTACAACAACTGCTCCGCTGCTTTTATGGGCAAAGGTCTTCCAAGGAGCGCAGGCAGGGGGCCGAAGGGAAGAGCTGGCAGTGGCAGGGATGAGCTGGAAGAGCTCATTTCCTCCCAAGCTGTGCAAACTCGGCACAGTTGATCAGACACTCGAGGAGCTGCGTGCGGCTCCCTCAGCAGCACCGACCCCTCCGGCTGCGAGCGGCCCCGGGGAGGCTTCGGGAGCAGCAGCCCAGCAGATTTACGACCCTCCTCCCTACACGCCGCCACCGATGGGGAATTTTCTCCCCAACAAATAAACCCAGGCAGTAAATTGACTTTGCAGGTAGGGTTTGGGCGGGCTCAGCTCCAGGCTGAGCTCTCCCAGCTGTGCTCGTGCTTCCACAGCTGAGTTGTAGCTGTCCTGTAGGTTTAAAAAAATAAATTAGTTTGCTCGGTGCCTGCCATGGCCATCCTGCTTCCTCAGGCTCTGTGTCATGCTGGTTATGAAATCAGGCTGAGGGCGCACTGGGAGCTCTGCTCTCCTCTCCAGGTGACTGAGGCTCCGTTGGGATTCCTGGGAAAATGAGGCGGCATCTGCTTCTCCAGCACTGGGTATCATGTCACAGCTCCAGCTGGGGCCTCTTCCAGGTCACTTGGCACATCACAAGTGTTTGATGCATCCTCTGAAGGGACAGCAGAAGTGTGAACCTGTCAGGAAGCAAAGCCACAAATAGCCAGAAAGAGATTTTTTAGTTTATTTTTCATTTTTTTTGGTAAGCGAAAGTGTGAAAAAAACCCCAAACTTCTTTTGGGTCCTTGCTAGAACAAAACCAGCGGGGTAACAGCACCATAAGGACACTGCAGGCAAGGAGAGAAAGATATTTTAATGATATTAAGCAATATTTAGTCAATTGGAAGGCAGATCTGATGGAGAGGTGTTTAGAACACTGGCCATGCCTTTTCCTCGGGAGCTTTGGATGCCAGACCGATCCCGCCGCGCGTGTTCTGCAGCGTTGCTCCCCGTGGAGAAACTTCCATAAGGAAATCTTCTAGTTGAGAGACGAGGCCAGATCCTGACGAGCATATTGTTTGTGAGCAAACACCGACAGCTCGCTCCTCAGCTGCTGCAGACACGGCCATGTGGCGACTTCCCCCCAGCTCCGGCAAATCCCTGCTCCTCTCTGTGTTACCAGCTTGGAACGTGTTGCTCCTGACGATGCCGTTGGGGATCGAGGCAGGGCTGTGTCTGGAGGGGGGTGCTGGTGGAGCTGAGGGGCAGCTCCACAAAGATTTTACCCACTTCCCTGATTCCTGTGTCTTTGAAAATCCTTCTGGGTGCCTGCCTGCTTTTCTAGGGCCTTAAATCTCTGTCTCCTTTCTTGGTCTTGCCCCCAAAACTGCAGGGAGTTTAGGCTAAGCAGGGATTTCATCGGGTCTGTAGGACCCAGATTTCCCGTCACCAGCGTGGATAAACACTCCTTGTTCCCTAGCTGGGGATCAGGGGCTGAGTGTTATCTCAGTAAGGAGATTGGGATTAGGTTTGGGGGCTGTTTTGTCCATCTTGGAGCTGAGGAGAAGCAGAGGGAAGGGTGCTGTCCCTCTGCTCCCCTGTGCCAGCCATCCCCATTGTCCTTTGGAGCTCGTGGTGGGGGTTGCAGGGTGAGGAGGGAGCTGGGCTGCCTTTGGGATTGCAGCAGCAAAGGGAGCTGGCATCCCTGTCTTGCAGAAACACAGGCTGGGTGGCACACGGGCTGAGTGGCAGCGCTTTGTCTCCCTGCTCCTGCTGGAGGGCTGCAAAGAGGTTCCTGAGTGTCCTTAAAATGCCTCTCCCAGCTCTCCCGGAGGTGCTCGGAGATCAGGGTGTGCTAGTGGGATGGATCCCGGTGGATGAGCACCCACATCTCCTGGGCATCCCCCCCGCAGCCTGGCTCAGTGCTGAGCTTGCTGAATAGGGGCTCTCGGGATTAATCTCCTCCGCTGGCTCCGCTTCCCGCGGCTCAGACTCAAAGAGGATTTGCCCGGCGATAGAGCAAATCTTACCCAGCACATTTGTTTACTTGCAAATCACGACCGTTCCCATGCACCCAGGCCAAGCTGTGCGTCCTGTTTGTGGGCAGCAGAGACCACGAGAACTTGCTCAGCAAGGAAACAGCCCCGTTGGGTGCAAATATCCCTCCTCGTTCCCACCGGGAGCAGGGAAGCGCAGGGAGGCGTCGGGTGCTGTTGTGTCACGGCAGAAGGTGCTCGTTGGAAGGGATGGGCCTTGCAGGGGCTGCTCCTGGCCGGGGATGCCCCTGGGCCACTGCATCCCTGTGCTGAGGAGGGAATCACTCCTCACCTCCCCAAGGAGCCTCCCTCCATGCAGTCCTCCTGCCGGAGCCTCTGCCGCGGGGTGGGCAAGCCGGTGGCTGCAGAGGCAGGAAGAGCAGCGTGGGAGAGGGTTGGAACCTAGAAAATCTGGGCATGTTTTCTTCCTTTGGACAAATAGCTTATTCTCTGAAAAATTCAGTTGTGGGTCGGCCAGCGCCATCTGTGAAGCCCTGCCAAACGTGGTGAAGAGTTTCAGCCAAGAGTGAAAGAAAAGGAAAAATTAAAAAACCTGGAAAGTGTCCATTTCCAAAAGCATTTTGCAAAACAAACATTTCAGGTCTTTCTGTCCAAATTACGATCCCTGTTGACACGTGTCTGTTTAATAACATATACATTTTTCAAAAGTTTGGAGGAGATGACCTCGAGTACTCTGGTTATTTGATTTGTGGCTTCCGTGTGGGAAATGCCGTTTCTCCCTGGGCACAAAGCTATGAGAAGGGCAGATCCAGCCTGCTCGAGGCCCTGTTTGGTGCTTGTACAGTGATTATTGCAGCCTGGTCTCGTTCATGGGCTGGTGTACAAGTCTGTGTGGTGGGGTTGGCTTTTCTGGGGAAGAGTGGCAGGTTTGGGGTGCAAATAGTCCAACATCTGCTCTGGCTCTTAAAGATTGAATTTGGGAGCCATGGGGTGTAAAAGTGACCGGGTTTGCTGTTTCAAAGAGAGTTGGCTTTTCTGGAAGAGCAGAGCTACACGTACTTGTGTTTCCACTTCCCCTTTCATATCTTCCCTGATATCTTCTCTTCTTCAACACTCTTGGTTTCCCATCTGTGCTTATGGAAGAGCTGTGACCCCAGAACGGTGTCGCCAATCCTTTCTTGCGATCAGATTTTCACGGGAAAGAGGAAATTACTGTGGGCGGTTGCCAGCATGGACAGAGTCATGTAATAATTTATGTCTGATGAAACTTCTTGGACATCACCTGGTTGAACCTTCTGCTGGTATGAAAATCACAGAATCCCAGAATGGTTCGAGTTGGGAGGGACCCTAAATCTCATCCCATTCCACCCCTGCCATGGGCAGGGACACCTTCCACTGTCCCAGGTTGCTCCAAGCCCCATCCAACCTGACCTTGGGCACTTCCAGGGATCCAGGGGCAGCCACAGCTGCTCTGGGCACCCTGTGCCAGAGCCTCCCCACCCTCCTAGGGAAAGATTTTTTCCCAATATCTAATCTAAACCTGCTCTCCTTGAGCATCAAACCATTCCCCCTTGAGATTAACAAATTAATGTCGCTACATTAATTTGTTTCATGCTTTAAGAGCTGCTCCACCTGCAAGCCACCAGGCATTCCAGTAAAATATCCTCCAGAGCAGTGGAGGTCTGGAGTCATCAGCCTGCTAGAGCAGTTTATTTGGCTAAATATGCCATTGATTTGTTTGGGCTGCATTCCAAGCGTGTGGGCTTTGTAAGTCAATACAACTCCCGTCCTCCTCTCCATGCTCAGTAACTGCAGGGCAGTAGATTCTGTTTAGAAAGGACAATGCTCTGTGTGTGCTCGAACAACAGGAGAGGGGAGGGTCAGCACCAGGAGAAGTGCAGGGTCAGGACTTGGTGGGGTGCTGGAGAGCAGAGGGAGAAGGAGGCAGGAGAGGGTGCCACATTTCCAAGTTGCTCCAGGAAGAGAAGAGAGATGTGGTTGTGTCCCCTTCGCTCCTGCTGTGAATGTCTGGGAGTCTCTGCTTTTGGATGTCTCAGAACGGGTCAGGGTGGGAGGAATCACAGTGGATTCAACCTCCCTGCTCAATCAGGGTCATCCCAGAGCACATGGCACGGAATTGTGGATGGTTCTGGAATATCTCCAGTGATGGAGACTCCACTCCTCTCTGGGCAGCCTGTCCCAGCCTGTGGTCACCTGCAGAGTAAGGAAGTTTGTTCCTGTATTACAGGTTTCCATCAGCCTCAGGTCTGTCCCCCCTTGTTGTGCCCATGAAGGTATCACCTGCCCCTCTCCTAATTTTCAGTGCTGGCTGGGGAGGCACGAAGTGTCTGGTGGAGGAGACTGCCTGGAAATGAAGAGCTCCAGGCTCTATCCCCACTTGCTATCTCTTTCCTCCATTGCTGTGATGAGGTTCAGTCCCTGATCTGGGTGTTTTCCTGCTTCCCAGCACAAATCCAGTCCCACTTTAGTGGTTATGAGCATGAAAGTTGCTGTGATAGGTGATTATAACACTTATTAGTGACCATGACTCTTATAAGGGACTCTGCTACCCCAGAGAAAAACACTGTGAGGTGGCAAAGGGGTTAAACAGCACCTTCTGGGGCCAAGGGCATGGTCGATTGGCATTGGCTTTTCTTTTGTTTTTCTCTTAAGAAAACACCTCTGAAAGCAGACAATTTTAAACCCCCAGTTTCCCTCTGAAAGCAGACAATTTTAAACCCCCAGTTTCCCCCTAGAAATGCAGGTTTATGGGCAGACACTGCAAGCCCTCCTCCCCAGCACGACATCAGGCTCCCCAAACCGGTTCAAAACTGAGGCAGACGGATTTAAGAGAGGTCCATTTCTCAGCGAGAAATCAAGTATTGCTTCCAAAATCTCTCAGCACAGCTCCAGCGAAGACCAGGCACACAGGCAGCTGCAAGTGCACCCCTCCCTAGGCCGATGCTTTTCCCGAGCTAATCACGAGCTTGGTAACCTCGGCGTCCCTGATTGCGGGCGAGGTCCGTGCTGATTTCCCTGGGAGCCTCGAGGCGCTTTAATGCCGAGCCTGATGCTCCCGGGGAGCCCCCCGAAGCCAACCCCTCTCGCCATCAGCAAACACACCACCCCTGTCGGGACACAGCGCAGCCGAGCCTGCCATGCCAATCAAGGCGCATTCATGCGGCCGTGCGGGGTCTGCTTGCTCTCTCCAGTGATGTGTAATTAGTGTATATTTAGACTAACAAGTTCCTGGCTTGCTGGAGGGATGTATTCAGGGCCAATTCTGCCCCTTGTTGGAAGGAGGGGGCGGCATGGATGTTTTTTCCTGGGAAAAAGGGACACCTGAGCAGAGAGGTTGTTCCTTCTGCGCTCGTTCGAGTGGATTTGCAGGGTGAACTGCTGCTCTGGGAGCTTTACCTGTGCCCTCAACACGCAGGGCTTGTAAAAGCAGTGGGAATCTTTGGATTTTATGTGCCTTTCCTGCTCTGTTAAGGCTGTACACGGAAAGCTTTGCCATGGGATGTTGTTCGATGCGGCCCCTGTCCTGCGCAGATGCCAGTTTATGGTGCCTGCACCCACACATGGGTTTGTTTTTAATGCTGGTATTTATTATCTGCCTTCCATCTAATGTCACTGTCACTTCCACGTCTGCCACCAATTGCCAAGGAATAAATACAATTAAAGCAGCATCTCCTTAGGATAGGGAGAAGGAAAAAAACAACACGTGTGCTGCTTCTTTCCAGTCTTGCTGGGCTTGCTGCATCCCTCCGCCATCCCAGCAGCTTTCAGTGTTTCTTTGCTGGGGCTGGAGCACAAATAAAGCAGGGAACGAGATTTTTCCAGGTCCCTTGGAAACATAGAGGGAAGGAGGCGATGGCAGTCAAAGGGTGGAACTGTCAGACTTGAAGAAAAGCCATTTCCAGGCAGGGAGGAGGTGCTAATTAAATTAAATTTGAGATTTCTGCCACTCAATCCTCAGCAAATCTGAAAAAAACCCCAAACAACCTTTAAAAATAATTAAAAGTTAAACCAAAAAAAAGAGAGAAAAGCAACCAGGTGGGGAGGGGTTGCTGACTACGGGGTTTGCTGCTGTTATCCACCCCCAGTGCCTCTCTCAGAGCACGTGAGGCTCTGCCGGAGCCCTTTGGAGCTGCCTTCCCTTTGATGCCGTGATTGATTTCCCCCAGGGATGGGAGAACGCTACCTGGGGAAGAAATTTATGATTATTTTTAGCTTTGTGAGCACCGAGGGGGATTCCACAGCAAGGCTGAGCTCTGCGTGCCTGAAGCTCTCCCAGCCCAGCCCACCCCCGGTGCTGTGGTTTGGTGGGAGGATGTCGAAGCTAAGAAATCAGGATTACTGCTGTAAAATTAGGGAATCCTTATAGCTCGGCCTCCTCATGCACTGGCACAGAGAAATTGTGGCTGCCCCATCCCTGGCAGTGTCCAAGGCCAGGCTGGACGGGGCTTGGAGCAACCTGGGACAGTGGAAGGTGTCCCTGCCCATGGCAGGGGGTGGAGTGAGATGAACTTTAAGGTCCCTTCCAACCCAAAATATCCTGGGATTCTGTGGTTTAAGGCTAAGCAGCCGTGATCCAAGAGAAATCTCTCCGAGAGAGCACTTGGAGGCAGCAATTCAGAGCAAGAGGAGGGATGGAGGAGCATTGCTCTTGTAGAGGGCAGAGCAAATAGCTTGGGAAAGGCAGTTGAGGTTGGAAGTGGTGCTTGGGTTGATGGTATCAAAAAAAAAAATCATTCGGGTTCAGCTCGCGAACGAAACGTTTCAAAATGTCAGTGGATTTAAAATCTGGGAAAACATTCTGACTGGATTTCACTCTTTTGCCTCGGCAAAACCCAAGGAGTCTGATGTGTTTGCTTTTGAGCTTTCAGATTTGTGGCTGATATAAAGCAAATGTAAAGGAAAGGTTGCAGGCAAAGACTGTTTTAAACAGATGAGTTTGGGGTTAGAATCCAGAACGAAAAGTGGCTGAATTGGCGTGTCCATGGTGCTTCTCCCTTTGCAAGCCCGGACTGAGTAGCAAAAATAGCACTTTCCTCAGAGCATCTCATCCATCCCTAATGATGAGATGGAGGGAGGGAGCCAGAGCTCCTGGGTGCTTCTCCAAATTGTGGGAAGAGCTCGGGCTGGCATTTTGGATGGGTTTTTGAGCTCTGGGCAGCCAGGGAGGGTGATTCCCACCGCCTGGTGTGATACAGGAGCACAGGAGGAGAACCATGGGTGCATGGACCAGGCTGGCAGGGGAGAGGCCCAGCTCCAGCCCCCCTGCACTGCTCTGTGTTCTCTCCAGATGGATTTTTCCATCCTCTGGGCTTGGCCTTTGTGGTGGCGAGGCTGCTGACGGCGAGAGCCGGGGTGCTCTAATTGGCGGGGAATCGGTCCTGAAATGTCACAAAGATTTATATCGCAGTGCAGCCTCTCCAGGTGCTAATTGTGCTGCAGGCCACTGGATAATGGCTCTGGGAGAAAATAAACCCCGGCTCCCCTGCTCTCCGTCCTCTTTTTTCCCCTTTTTGTTCACTTGGTGCATCTCAGGGCTGGGAGGGGCGAGTTCTTGCAATGTCGCCCACCTGCCCTGCAGGGAGAGGGAATTCTGTCCGCAGCCAAAGTGGGAGCACGTTGAGTAGGAGAGGGGGATAATAGAAAATGTCACTGCAGATGGCACTTGGGTGGGATGCAGCTCTTCAGCGTTGCTGACACAGGAGAATTTCTGGATGGGTTACAAGTGTGGCTGCTGGGAGACTTCCCAGCAAGGTCCTGCTCTGGGCACGGAGCTTCACAGCCCCGGCAAGGGGAGAACCCAAATTTTTCTCCCTCCAGGAGAGGAAAAACCTCACTTAGGGTTTTTTTTTTCCCGCAGGGTGGCAGTAGTCACTGGGATGAGCCATCTGTGATGGTTTGTCCTCTCCAGACCCACCCAGCCAGCCGGGTTTGGGCAGTGCTGAGCACAATGCAGGTTGCTGTAGGTGGGTAATGATGTGTTTTTGTCAGACAGGACAAATTTTTCTCTTCCCCGGCTGAAACAACAATATTGATCTATCGTCTTGGTCAGTTACATAAAGACCATCTGCATTAATCTGATTTAATGGGGATTTAGCTGGCACGGGAGGGAACCTGTTACTGTTCTAATCTCATTTCAGCAACACACCGCTGCTTTTTTTAATACTGTTTTCCTTTTCCCCCATCTCTGCTGTTCCAGTCTATTTGGATCAGGCTGTTCCTGGCTGGTTCTTTTCTTGGTTTTGCAGTTTTCCATGATTTTTGTTGCCATGCTGTGCGTGCTCCCTGGTGGCCCAGCCATCCCAGCAGCTCCAAACTCTTCCGTGTTTGAGTTTTCACCCCAAAATTCGGACTATGTCGATCTATTTCTCCCTTATTTGCACAAGGACTGGTGGCACCCATGGGTGCTCCTGCACAAAGAGGAGGTGCCTGGTAACTGCTGTGGCTGTGGGAGCCCTTCATTGCCGACCTCTCCTTATCCCATTCCTTTTCCAGAAGCACGTGTCGAGGTCCACAAATTGAACCTCTGCTGCTGCACCTCCAGAGGTGAGAGTGAGCTGGGGTTTGCAGCACCAGGTCTCCTGATTATCAGTCCTGCGGCAGAGCAGGGAGGCCTGGTGGGTTTTCCCACCTCCAGATGGTGGATAGGATGAGAAGTACACGAGTACCAGGGGAGGGAAGATCGAACATCATCTTTTTGGCGCTTCTGCCGGAGGCTGGGGACTTGCTAGGGCCAAGCAGCGAGAGGCAAATTAAAACCTTGCATTAATTCCATTAACTATGATCATCTTCTCACCAGGGATGAATTTAACTGCTCGCCATTAGTATTTTTATAGACAAAAAGTTGCATCGAGAGGCCCACGCGCCATTAACTCGGCCCCACAGCGGGGGTGGCGCGATCCATCCTGGATGTGCGCGTTCCCTGGGCGTGATCCCGCAGACCCTGCATCCCTTCTCCCTCTGCCTCCCCGGGAGAGAGGGCAGGGAAGGTGTTAAAAGGCAGCATGAGGCACCAGTTTAATTTGCCAAGTGACTGGCTCAGTCCAGCTGTGCCATCAGTGCCTGCACAGCTGGACCGCTGTGCTGGTGGCAGCCAGGGCTGCCCGCCGAGATCTCGGTGTAGAACCAGGAGCAAAAACATCCTAAATGCTCAGCTGCCTTTTGGAGCTCGAGGTTCTGTCTCATGGTTGGAGGTGGTAGGAACTTTGGGGGTTTGGGTCTTTGCTGAGCTGAGGTTTTTGGGGTGGGGTGTGGTGGCACCAAATTTCTGCCGTGCTCTCAGCCCTTCGTTCCGTTCTTTTCTTCTGGAGGGGTGGTCAGGATGAATGGTTATTTCCAGATTCATCTGTAAGGTAGAGCCAGGCTTTTCCCACCTTGCCAAGACACCAGGGAGCCGGCCCAGAGGGTGCATCCAACCCATGGCTGAGAGGTTCCCAGACCTGCTCTGGGAATCTTGTAGCATGAGACCTCCCCAGAGCCAGGAGGCACCATGTGGGTGGGATTTCTGACTCCAGAAGCAAGGATCCATGCTCAAAGCATCCTGCAGTGCCGTGCCTGGTGCTCACCTGCCCTCTGGCACTTGGCTGAGCTCCCGTGGCAGGTCTTTGGGCTGAGCAGATCCTTCTGTTCAGCTGTGAGGAGGGGGTAGGTTTGGCATCTTCTACTTTCTGAGGTCAGTTTTGTTTATATCTTTGTTCTCCCTGTTGCCCTGGAAACACTGCAGAGGAGAGGGATGGGAGAAGGGAGAGCCAGGTGACCTGGTGCTTCCAGTGCACAGGGGGGCAGCGGCAGCATCTCATGCTGTGCCGTGGGGACAACTGGGAGGGCTGTGCACAGCACTGGTTCCGGACTGGGACACCCGAGCGAGCGGTTCTTTGCAGCTCTTAGCAATTAGGGAATCTTCGTTAGGACAGCTCCAGCTGAAGGGTGGAGGAGGAGGGGACAGAGAGGTGCAAAACCAACCGAACAAGTGCCAGCAAAGGGGAAATGGCTCAGAAGGAGCTTCCTGCTGGGGAGTTGTGTTTCCCTTGTCTGCCCACCTTGTCCAAGTCCTGTGTGCAGTGGGGGCTGCGTTTCTTGCTGCAGGGCTGGGGCTGGCGGAGCAGGTTCCTGGTCCGTGCCACCCCAGGTTGGACATACATCTCCTCAGATCCAGCTGAGGTCTTTCCTGTCCCCTCTGGGATGTCCTGGAGCCGCCATCAGTCGCTGTACTGCCTGTGAAAATCCTCTCAGCTCCACTGGCCATGTCGTCACTGTCAGGATGGTCAAAACCTTGACCATTGCAGAGCCAAATGCCTCAGGGCCGTGCTGGGACACGTCCATCCCAAACCAGGCCCCCTTCTTTGGCTTTGCATCCATCCTTCTATACCCACCCACGTGTGCAGCTGAGGGTCTGCAGGCAGAGGGGATATCCTGGGCAAGCCCAGGGCTCTGAGATGGGACAGCAGCAGGAGAGGAGTGGGACAGGGCTGGTGGCACAAAGAGCAGCAGCTTTTTTTGCTCCATGCCCCACAGCTTTGGGGTCAGAGGGAGCTCTGCAGAGCTTGTCGGGGAGCACTGGAGAGTTCGTTGGCAGCGGGTGATTTTTCCTCCTCTTTTGCATGGATTACACTTGTTCTCTGCTTGCCCTTTTCAGCAGGGAGAGCGGTTTGGATACACATTACCTACATGGCAAAGTGTGCTCTAATTGGCCAAGAATTGGTCCTAAAATGTCAGGAAAAGATTTATTTCCCAGCGCAGCCTCTCCAGGTACTAATTTTTCTATGGGCCGCCAGATAATGGCTCCAGCGCACAATAGCTCAGTTCCTAATCAGGACACAGAGCTGTAATTGGGTTGAAGGGATTTAAAATCATTAAAGCCACATTCAAGGGGAATAAAAAAGGAACCCCCCCCTCCCCATCTCCTTTCCCCCCCAAGACTGAGTGACTGTGTTTAATGAGCAACTCCTGGCATGTCACTCGTAATAGGCAGCAATGAAGTTGCAGCAAGAAGTCCAAGGGCAATCAAGAGAGACTTTGTGGCCTTGGGATGACTGGTTAAGGAATCAGGAGCACAAGCAGAGCTCTCCTGTGTCATTCCAGTCAGAGGGAATGCTGAGGGAAGAAATGGACAGAGCCAGCAGATCAATACCTGGCTCTGAGCCTGGAGCCATGGGCAGAATTTGGGGTTTTTTGGTCTCCACGATGGGGTAGCCCTGTCTCAAAGGATCTCTGTGCAGGAGTCAGCAGCTCTCGCTGAAAGAGCTTTAAACCAGATTTGAAGGGGTAAAGGAATAAAACCAGGCTCCAAGAAAAGTCTGGAGGAGGCACATCAGTGTTGACAGCAAGCAGACCAAGAGGAGGTTACTGAGCATCCAGAAGTAAAAAAGTCTCAGGTTGTGCCATTTGGATGATTTCTCTGGTCTGGCACCCAGCCCTGCCTTGGCACTGGGAGCCAGGAGTCCAGCTCTGTGCATCTCCAGGTCCCTCCTTACTGCTGCATCTCAGTGTCCTGCAGCTTTGGGTGCACAGTGATGTCAAAGTGGTTGTTCCCATTTTGTGGTCCTGGAGTTTTGGTGTTGTCCTATTGACAAAATCAGGGCAAAGTGGTAAAAATATCTGGTTCTGCAGTGGGTGAGGACTGGCAGGTAAAGAGCTGAGCAAAAATCTCCCACACTGAGCAGAGCAAAATTGTTTGGTCTTGCTTTAATTTGCTTCGACTTCTCCTTTCTTCAGCATCCTGCTTCACAATTTCACTCATTGAATTTCCTCTTTTTCACATCAGACCATATCTTAAAGTGTGCTGAGACCTTTTGAATTCCAGACCCGTCCCTCCACAGCCCTTGCAAACCCATGGGCTCGGTGTCACCCACCCACCAAAGCCACATTAGCACAACTCTGCTGGAACTGCAGTGGCTTTTGTCCTTCAAGCCGTGCCCTGAGATGAATTCACGCCGTTATCTGGCCTATTACAACTTCAGGTATTAATTTCCCCTAAGCCTCACGTGGCAGCGCTGCACCCTCACTCCTCTGCGAGGATCATGGGGAAGGTGACGTCAGGAGACTCACCGGTGGCGGGGAAAATACGATGTCCAGGTTTAATTGGCAGTGATTGTTTTGTCTTCTGTACAAAAGCAGCAAATCCCCAGAAGCTGGAGAGGAGCACAGCTGTTTATGGCGAACAGAAGCCGCTGCTTATCTCCTTGTAGCAACCTGTCTCCAGGAGATCACGGCTTAATTAACTGGCGTGTTATCGAGAGCGGAATTGTACAGACATTGTTTAAAAAAAAATAATATTAGAAAATAAAAACTGAGGAGAGATAAAGTGGGAAGGAAGGAGGTGACCTGGGAGCCAAGTGGAGTGAACTCTGTAGAGAGCCAAAGCTTGTGGCCAGCGGTGGCTGCTGGAGGCGATGGGTGAATTTGTGTGTGGTGGATGAGCTGGAGAGGGGAGAACGATTCCCTGGCCACAGGGAATGTGGTTCCCAGGCATGATGTGGGATGGACTTGCCCAAAAATGCGTACCTGGCTTTGCACTGGAGGGGGTTCCTTGTTAGGAAGGGATCCCTGTGCACAGCTGGAGCCTCCCGGACACCCTGCACATCAGCATGGGGTTCCTACCTTCTCCAGGCTGCTGGAAGGATGAGTGCAGTGCTGCTGCTCCTGCTCTCTCCACTCCAGAGATTTGGGGATGGGCCACACCCCTCAGCCCCTGATTTCCTAATCGTGGAATTCCAGAATGGTTTGAGTTGGGAGGGACCTTAAAGATCATCTTGTTCCACCCCTGCCATGGGCAGGGACACCTTCCACTATCCCAGGTTGCTCCAGTCCCCGTCCAGCCTGGCCTTGGACACTGCCAGGGAATCCAGGGGCAACCACAGCTTCTCTGGGCACCCTGTGCCAGGGCCTCTCCACCCTCACAGGGAAGAATTTCTTTGTAACATCCAATCTAAACTTATTCTCTTTCAATTTTAAGCCATTTCCCCCTTGTCCTATTGACAAGGACAAATAGATCCCGAATGACTAAACAGGGCAGTTATTTTCCATCAGACTGGAGGGCAAAGACCAAGTGGCCACTATGGAGGGGAGAGCCCAGTCCTTCCCAAAGGTACTTTTCTCTGGGCAAACCTCATTGCTGGCTCTTAGATCCCAAGCTTGTCAGCAGCCTCATCCCTGCCTTCAGCAAGCTTTCCATCCTTCCCGAGCACCAGCCAGCTGCCCCATCCAGGTGCTGGTGCTTTCTCCCAAAAAGTTCACCCCAGAACAAGGGGCATGGCCCTGGTGGTGCAGATCTTCCTGGGGGTGTAAGGAAAGATCTTGCTGGAGGGAATTGTAGAGCAGCCTGTCGGGCAGGGCTGTGGAGTCACTTGGAGTGCGGTGCCGAGGGGAATTTGACAGCCTCTCCCATTCATCACTCAAAGTGCTCCGCAGATCAAAGCCAGGGAGACAATAATACATTTCGAACGGAGAACATTAATTTGTATCCAGAGCATTTTAATAAATAATTTTTTAAAATCCAGTTCAGCCCTGTCATCTCAAGCCAATTCCATTTAATATCCAGCCCTTCCACTGACAGATTTTTAACACCATAATTAGCATGTATGGCTCTTAAAAGCCTCCGCCGGTATTCTCAGGCCTTCTCAGCGTTGCAGCATCTCCTCTCCCGTCCTCCCAGCCCCCTTTTCCGATATTGTTATTCCATTTGTAGTTGTTTATTGTGCCTGCTGAGGCAGATTAAAGACAGGAAGGAGCCAGAGAGCTGTTCTTAGGGGCTTCTGTGCAGTGCGGAGTAAGCATGGCAGAGCTTAAAGATTCCAAATCCAGAGCCTTGCTTTTCAAACCGTGCGCCTGACGAGTGGAGGTGGTTTCTGAAGCATTTCATTGTTGCTTTCAGGGGTTGTTTTTGTTTGATTTGTTTTTTTTTTTTCCTGTGGATTTGCATATTTTTGAATGGGAAGAGTGAGGAGCGCCAAGGGTCTCTTACATAATGATATACAAGTGAGAGCTGGGGCTTGAAAGAAAAATAAGAGAGGTTATGGAATACTTGGTCATACTGTAGAGTTTGGCAGCACCAGGAAACATCCTCATGTGTTATTGCATAGAACAAATCTCCTCGGGCTCCATCCAAGGATGAAAGCAGGTCCAGCAGAAGCCAAGCAGAGTCCAGTCCCCCAGTTCCCTCCTCGGAGTCCTTAAAGGGGATGTAAATTGTCTATAGGGTCTCCTGCAGCAGAAATTGCCGGTGAGAGCTGGAGCCGTTTGCCGGCTCCCGTTGGCGTGTGGGGTCTGACCAACAGGAGGAGCAGGATTTTGTTTTCCAAAGCCACTGGAGTGTGCACGGGGGGGAACCAGACCTTGTCCAGAGAAACGGAGACGCCAAATGCTTTCTTGTAGCGATTTTGTTCCACTTCACTCTTGGCTGAGGATGGGCCCAAAGCAAAATCCCAGCTCTGAGCAAAAGCCTGAAAGCTGAACCTGCTCCCAGCCTGCAGTTGCTGCTTATCTCAGTGATAGGAATCAAACCTGGGAACCTGTGGCTCTGCTCTGTAGCTGCACCTGCCCTTTGGAGCGTGCTCGTCCTGTCCCACAGAGGTGTGTAAGCCTCGGGAGCATCCGTCTGTCTCTAAATCTGAGCATTTCTGGGCTGGAGGACTCGATGCTCTGCAGTGAGCAGTGTGTAACTCCCAATCCCTCCAGTTACCCAGGAGCAAGGCAGGCGTTATCCTTTGGGTTTTGCCATGGCATGAATATCAAAGCAAGGCTTTGAGGCAAAGCAGTGCCAAGCCCTGTTTTGCCATTCAAGATGTGCTCGTGTTATCCCCGTTATGTGAGGAGCTGGTGGGGAGAGCTTTGAGGCCAGCATGGATCCAGGATGCTCCCCAGCACCTGGCAGCGAGCGTGTAGGATCTCAGAGTCACAGAATCTGTTCAGTTGGAAGGGACCCAGCAGGATTCCCGAGCCCAGCTCCTGTCCCTGCTCAGGACCATCCCCAAGAGTCACACCCTGTGCCCAAAGAGACAGCGTTGTCCAAGTGCTTCCTGAGCTCTGTCAGGCTTGGGGCTGTGACCACATCCCTGAGGAGCCTGCTCAGTGCTCGACCACCCTCTGGGTGTCAGACTGCCCAGCCCCTGGCAGACACCCACCCCTGCAGGTGCTCCCAGCACAGCGTGGGCCAGTGCACTGATGCACAGCAGAGCCAATTTGGGCTGCAAAGCCCCGTCCCTCCGCTGGGCTCCGGGATGCCCAGAGCTCGTGCGATGCAAATCTGCAGAAAGCAGGAGCAAAGCCCTTGCTCTCTCTCATTATTCCAACCACAGCAGATGCTTTGCAGAGGGATGCTGCTTCTCCCCTGGCTGTGGCATGGGGCCACCAGCCCTGGCGTGCCACTGCAGCCCTGCCAGCTGACGGCTGTGACAGGATGATGGGCTTTGGCACCTTCCCATCACCAGCTTGGAGTTGGCCCACGGTGCCCTCTTGGGTCCACGGGGGCTTGCAATAAACTTTAGGGCTTGTGCCTGGCTTATTGTTGGCACTTGATGCTTCCTTTCGCTGCTCTGGTGGTATTTCTTGTCCCTGGCTTGTGGCTGGCTTGCAGCTGCAGCGCGCTCGCCCTCGTGCTGAGGGGGAAAATTACTCTGCAAGCCCCCAAATTGATGTAGAGTTAATTCCTTGCTGCAATTTACTAAAATCCTTCCTCCTCTGTGCTTTCCCTGTTAAAGATCACATGGAGTGGCTGGGTTTGGTGCCTGCTCTGTGGGAGCCGGCTGCAGTTCCTCGTAGCCTTTTGTTTTCAGATTGCCTTTTTGGAGAGATACGGAAATCCACTGAGGAATGATGGGCGAGCTCTGCTTTGCAAAGCCTTGCTCTCCTTTCTTTCTGGAGTCCCTGCAAAATGTCAAATGCTCTTTTCCTGCCTCCTAAGTGCAGACATTTACCCAGGTCGCTGGTATTTTGGGAACAAATCCATTTACTCACAGGCTGAGTAGGAGGCACTGGCAGAGGTTGTCCGGAGGAGCTGTGGCTGCACCATCCCTGGAAATGTCCAAGGACAGGCTGGACAGGGCTTGGAGCAACCTGGGCTAGTGGAAGGTGTTGGGGGGGTGGAATGAGATGAGCTTTCAAGTCCCTTCCAACCCAAACCATTTTGGATTTCTGTGATTCTCTGCCTGATTCTCCGTGCTGGTCTGGAGCACTTTGAAAACTGGAGCCTTAAACCTAGAAGCTGCAAAAACTGGTGGGTTTTGGTGCAGTGGCCAAGATGAGCCAGGCGTGGTCATCTCTGCTCAGCAGTGCCTTTTACCCACTGCTCTGTTTTCAGTCGCTGTGAGCTCTCGATAGGAGATTTGGGCACTCTCACTGCAGGTTGCTGCCTGCTGCAGATTCCATCTGCAGTCTCCTACCCCCGGTGTCACTCGTGGCTGGTGTCCCTGCAGCAGCGAGCCACATGGGGTGAAGGTGACACTTCCCCTTAATCCCCAGCCCCAGAGGTTGAGCTTGACACGGGTCAGCTTTTGTACAAAACAATGGGAAATAAAACAAACAAGCAGCTGAAAGTTGAGCAGGACAAGGAAAGTTCAGGCTGCTCTGTAATGTCAAGGTGAGCAAGGCGATGGCATTTACGTTGGAGATATCCGGGACTCAGGATCTGGGATTAGTGTCAGCTCTTCTGTGGCAAGCTAAATTAGGAATGCAGAGGCTGTCTCTGTTTATGATACAGGGTTGTTAGGTGCTTCAGGTACTGTCATTCTTATTTAAGGATATATTTAAGGATTAGCAGTAAGAAGTCCAGCATTAGCAGGAGAGAAATGAATGTTAGTGAGCTTAGGCTTGGAGGGCTTATTTTTGATCATCATCATGTGAGCTGCTTTAGGAGAGATGAGCTCCAAGATGGGGAGGGCGGGGGGAGATTCTTGTATTTTTGCAGGAAAAGAAAATGTTTTGCAAGTTTGAATGGAGCTCAGAACTTAGCAACAATGACGGCTGCGCGGGTAAAGCCACGTAGCTCCCTGGAGCTGGTGCCTTTGCTGGGCTGAGGATCTGGCTCACAGCACCCAGCCTATTTTTAGCCTCTTTTTTTTTTATGGTGTTTCTTTCTTCTCGTGCAGAATATGCGTGATCAAACAATGTCCACGGATTTCTTTGTTGTTTGAAATCATTCTGTGTTTTTAATTGGTGGCTTTTCTGTTCCGCCTTGATCGTGGTTGACTGCAAATAGGTTACGTTTGCTCTGAGCTGTCTCAGGCACCTTGGGCTGGCTCGGAGAAGTTCCCTCCTGATCCTGCTCAGGGCGTAGCACAAAGATTTTCTTGCTGCCAAACATTTTCTTACGTGTAAACTCCACATTTTGCTTTCCCAGGCTTTGGCTTTGATATTTGCTGCCCACAAGCACCTGGCGCTGGGGAAAAGCTGCTGAGGATTCACAGCTCTTGACATCCCAAGATTTTCTTATTTTCAAGGCTTTTCTTAGAGCAGAAACGGGTGCAAAGATTGGTTTGTTTGTGCAATGGGTTAATTCGGTTCTGATGGCTGAGATGCAGGAAGGGGGAGGTCTTGCTAACCCCCCACCTCTGTTTGAAGGAGCAGCATAAAATGAACATCCCAACTCTTGCTTTTGAGGTCTCCATTTAAATAATTTTTATTGTTATTTTTAAATTTTGTGGTTGTCAGGTCTAGCTCATCCGTCGAGGTGAGTTGGGTGTGCTGTGGGCTGTGTTTCAGCCCTCTGCACTGAGCCCTCTGCAAAACCCTTGCTGGATGCTGGAGTGGGCACCCCATGACTCCAGTCCAGCACTCCTTGGGTGCCAGAGAAGAGGGTGGCCAGGCTGAAGTCAAAAAGGTGCCCAATTTTGTGTTAAAAGTGCTTAACCAAACTGGACAACTCCTGAGTATCTATTACTTCTGTACTTCGTGAAGCTGAAACAATTGCTATTATCCCCCATCACATTGCATGACCTACATTTGACTTGAAAGCCTCCTGCTAATAATTAGTTTGAATTTCGATTTAAAAATAAACACATTTATATTCTACATTTTAAAACTTGAAGAAATCAGGCCCCTGGATAGATGAAATCCCCCACCTTTCCCTTCTGGTCCCTCCTTTCCCTGATTTTCACACGGGCAGGGAGGAAGGAGTGAATTATCTGGGCTCGGTGGAGGAGGAGGGTTTGGATATAATGAGGCCGCTGGGCATTTTCCTGGAAAACTGCAGGAGCCTCAGCGCTTGGAAGATTTGGGCCATCTGGATAAAGAGGGTCAAGCTCGGTGTTGGCAGGGATGAGGCAGAGGGTGCAGCAGCACAGCTCGGCCTCGCCAGAGGAGCTGCGGAGAGCACTGAGCGATGCTCAGAGCCTCTGGCAGAAGGCTCAGCCCTTCCCTGGCTCTCCAAACCATCGGCATTGTGCTGCTTCTCCTGCTCCTCGCTGCCCATCTGCCTGCCTGGCCGCTCCGCACGGAGCATCCCGAGGCGTGGAGGCAGCGCTGGGTCAGCGCCTGGCACTCGGCAGGGGATCGTTGGTGGCCCAGCGGGTCAGGGGTTAATTAGCAGTCGTGGGGAGGAGAGGACTGCGCCTTGTGGAGATGGGATCTCTCCCAGAGAGGAGAGGTGCAGCTGGGCTGCATCCCGCTGTCAGCTCCGGGGGGTGGATGCGTGTTCCTGGCAGGGCTCGGATCCCATCCGACGGGATGCAGCCGGTGGCAGCGTTCCCGTAAGGTCTGTGGTGCTCGTGGCACTGGCAACACCTCAGCATCTGCCTTTCTCCATGCACCTCAGGGCTTTCTGTTGCTGGAGGTAGAAAATGCAGAAAGCTGTCATGGTCATAATGCTTATCCAAAATCCCAGTGTCCTCATTCAGTCATTCCATGTCCAAGCTTTCCCCTCTATTTCTTGGCCTCCGGTCTCCTTTTGTCATGGTGTGATACCGTGTGCACATGGGTGCTTTTTGTGCTTTTAAGAGGAAAAGCGAGAGGTAGGACAGCCAGAGGATGTGTTTTTGGGAGATGCATCCTTGCCTGGACCAGGTGCTCCTTTCCCACCAAGTCTGTCCGCATCCGTTTTGCTCCTGCATTTGGCGGCAGCAGCAGCCCAGTGGGTTGGAATTTCGGGGTGTGCTTTTATAGACAAATCTCACAGCACAAGTGGCTGCACCTGGGGAAAAAAAAAAAAAAAGCCTGGCTTTCTGCTTAATCCAGAAATCCCCTAAAACACCTCACTGCACCGGATGGCACTGTGGGGTCATCGTCACTCCGAGCTGCTGATGGGTGGATCTCGAAGCAAGACAGTTCCTGCTCCTTGTGATTCCTTTACACCAAAAAGAAAAATCCAATCAAACTTAATAGTGACAAAACCAAGAGGATTCTGTGGAAATTAGTGTGAAATCCTGTACGAAAGGGGAGACAATGAAGCATCCCTGGTGAGATCCCACGGGTGAATTTTTCCACCCATGGGAAGGGTTTTATTCTCCGGCTGCTTCGGCAGCACTTGCCCATAAGGTGTAATCCTAAATGATGCCACTTCAGGTGCTATTTTTATTCAGGAAAATGTCAAATCCTTTCTCAGAACTTAGTGACTTGTTGTCTTGGTAATTTCTTGCAGAAACAGGATCTATAAAAATCCCCTATTTTCTTGACACTAGGCTTTTCTTGTCTATGTCAGATGTAAATATTTTTTACAATCGGGGAAAAAAAAAGGCGGGGGGGGCTGCTTTAATTCCACAAGTGGTGTAATTTCCCCCTAGAATGTCTCTTGTAGGGCTGCATGCTCAGATTTATGGTCCTGGCCCAGAGTCCTTTGAAACAGAGTCCTTGTACACCCAGATTGTATCTGCCCCGTTCTCTCTTCATGCGCTGGTTCCTAGTCTGAATCCCAGCTCTTGGGAAGCTGGAAATCCAGTACTGAGCAGGGTTATGTCAATTTTGAGTTGAGTGTGGCAGCATGGAGGGCAAATTGTGCTGCTTAGTGGGAATTTTTTTCTAAATGTCCAACGAAACTGACATTTTCAACAACGAATAATCACTTTGGCAATGAAACATTTCCAAATTTTGGCAACTATGAGTCATTTGCAAATTAGAAAAATAAAATCAAAGAGTGCTTCTGATAATGCTGAGGTGTTCTGCTCCTGCTTCTGCACTCAGGGGAGCTTGGGGCTGGTTCTGCAATGCTTCAGTCAGAAACCCCCTCTCCAGAGAGGCTCCTGCCTGGTGGCTCCTCAGTGAGGGTGGCCAGCTCTGCCGTGTCCCGGTGGGATTGGGAGCTCTGGCCACTTCCATAGAATCAGAAAGGGTGGGAAAGACCTCGAAGGTCATCGTGTCCAAGGATTAACCCAGCACTGCCAGGCCCACACAAAAGCGTGTCCCTGAGTCCCTAAGGTGGTGATGGAGGAGGAGGAGGCAGAGCAGAGCCTTTGCTCCCACTGTGATCAGCACTGACATCAGAGTTCGTGTCTTGGGGTTTGCTGCAAGATGCAAGAAGATGCTTTGAGGAGGGCAGGGGGTCATTTTGGGGTATTCCTGCTGTGGTCCAGGCTCCTGGGCTCTAATGCACTCTGAGATCCGAGGGAAAAGCAAGGCAGGAGCTGCACAGCCCTTCTTGGGAGAGAGGGAGATGACGAGCAGTGTCTTTCCAATCACAACAAGATCCCCAGGGTCCAAAAGGAGCAAGGCTTGGGCATAAAAGCCAGAGCTGCCCTAATAAAACATTTACTGGGGTTTGGAGACCTGTGCGCTCCGACACGGCGCATACATATTAAATGATCAAAGTTTCCATGCCTTCGGAGGAGCCGGCTGCTAATCTAATGCAACCCTTGGGCTTTGCTCACCACTGACTCTGCATGAAAGCAAATGCCGGCTCTGTTTTCCTATTTAAAAGATTTCCGAGCTAAGCCAGGCGGGTCACAGTTCAGGAAGCAATAGGATCTGGCCTCTTCAGGGCTTGGGAAGGCTTGTTAGGGTTGAGGTGGATCTGGCTCCATCTCTCAAGCCCTGTCCTCCTCTGACTCCTGCAGGCCAGCTTGGTGCTGCCATGGTCTCACCCTCTCCTCTTCTGCTTGCTCCTTCCTGCCCTAAATCGCTCTGTCCGCATCCCATTGCTCCCAGCCCGAGCGTTAAAGCACTGCCATTGGATTAAAACCAAAGCACAGGGAGAAAAAAAACCCCAACCCAAACAATCCCACTCCCTTCGAATTTATAAACCGAGCGCACTCGAGCTGGAATGCGCCGAGGAGGAAAAGGAAAACACAGAGCCCCCGGGGTGCTGTTTTTCAGAGTGATTCAGCCCTTTATTTGCCTGCCTCCACTTGCTGTAGCTGTGCAGGGAGGCAGGCAGGTAAAAGCCTGGCAGGGTGCTGGTTCCTGGCGCTGGGGTCCCTCCGGCAGCCGCTCGCATGGAGCCGGCTCAGCGCCTCTGCAAACCCCCAGCTCTCCCCTCATCTGCGGCTGCTGCTGCAGAGCAAATACTTCACCTGCTGCTCCTCGCTCCTCCGCTGGTTTGGGACTGATGGGTTTGGTTTTCCACTTGGTTACAGCATTTCTTCTGCTTCTCGAGCGTCTTTCATGTAATTCCTTAACTAGTTTCCATTTACCGGCGGTCGCTTTCTTTTAAGGTACTTGAATCTGTTTGATCATCAACAAATTTCTCTTTCTGTTCCTCTGATAAAAAATTAAGTCTGAGCACTTTTTGAAGGCTTCCTCCCCCCACCCCTTTTTTCTCTTCCTCCATCCCTGCTCAGTGGGGAATTAGTCCTTTTCTAGGAAACGAAAATAAATAAAAATTAGAGTTCAAAGTGTGAAATCTCCTCTTAAGAAGAAGAGGGTAAGAAGGAGGAAAAAAGCCCCACCATATATTCTTACAGATGTGACATCAAAATGGAAAACTATAAAGGACCTGTTTTCAAAGACTTGTACAGGGACTGAGTTGGATCAGTGGAAAACAGGCAAAGTCTCTCTGGGTGCTTTGAAATGCTGTCCCCAAGCCACCATAACTGTGGTGTTTTAGCTGGAGTGCTGGTGCTTCTCCACCTGCCCAACCAGCCAGATGGGGAGCAGAGGCTGCTGCGGGCAGCAGAGGGGTAGGGCTGCACTCAGGACGGGAGGGTGACACAGTGGTTGGGTGCTGGCATCTCCCGTGCCCTCTGTGTCCTTGTGTCACCTTGGCACCTGCATCCATGTCTGCCAGCAGAGGCATCTCCTGCCTTGCTCACTGCAGAGGAGCTTTTGGGTGTGCTGGGAGATGGAGTGGGGAAGAAGCACAGCCTTGGGAAGGGAGAGTACCCAGGGCAGGACAGCAGAGCTGTGGGACGTCAGCTCCTTCTGTGTCTCAGGGGTGGCCACTGTCATTCGGGCTCTGGGAATGGGCAGCAAGAGCTGCTGGCTCTGCTGAGAGCTGCCCGTGGCTGGGGAGGGGCTGCACCAGTCCAGGGCTGAGTGTGAGAGCTCTGGTTTCCCACCCAGCCTGGATCAGGCTGGGAAAAGCCCAGTGATGCCGTGGAGCTGCAGGCTGGTCTGGGGGCTCCCCCTGGCAGTGGAGAAGCAGCTGGGCAGTCCTGCGGGGTGGCAGATGGATTAGCAGCTCACTGTTGCCCAGGTAACTGCCTTTCCTCCCCTGAAT
Organism: Oreocharis arfaki; assembly: GCA_013398015.1. Classification (NCBI taxonomy): domain Eukaryota; kingdom Metazoa; phylum Chordata; class Aves; order Passeriformes; family Paramythiidae; genus Oreocharis; species Oreocharis arfaki. Next base: position 80,422 of record VZRR01003472.1, on the reverse strand, counting down.
CCTGATGATTTGGTTTCCCACCATACGCCGTGGGGCCCTGCGACTCGTTCCATCCTTCCCAGACCCACTGGTGCCGCGGCAGAGCAGGTTCCCAGCTCAGCTCCCTCCCTCCCCAAAGGGCTTTTTCCCCCGTGGGCACAATGGAGGCTGAGCCATTGTGTCCTGGGACCCTCTGAAGCAGCCACCTGGAGCAGCCAGGGTGTTCTCCAGGGGTCTCATCCAGCCCAGTGACTCTACATGAAGGGTCCTGTGTGCTGGTGGTAGTTTCCTGCAGGCAAAAGCTGTTGCACTCAAGCAGCAGCAGTTTTATTACATTAATTGAAATTAAAGGAGTTTCTGAATGCGTGTGAAACCTCTTGGCTGCTCCAGGATGAAGGGAGCAGGACATGCAAACCCAGCTCATCTCCAGGTCTGGGTGTACTCAAGGTCAGCAGAGCATCTCTGCTGCAGGCAAATATCCCTGGGCACGGGGACCAGTCCTGCACTGTCCAAGCCTGGATTGTGCATCTTTGTTTCCTAGGGAAGCTCATAACAGCCAGGAAAAAGTCCCACAGCTCCCAGCAAGCAAAAGTCACTCTAGGCAGGTGACTTGCACAGGAGGCTTTGGGAGGTTGAGTGATGTTTCAGACAGTAATTTTTCACCTGTCACTTCATCTCCTCCTGCACCCTCCCTGAGTTACCCTCAGTGCAAACTCCTTTTCCAAAGATGTTCTCCAACAAAACTCTCTCACCCCGTCGCTTCCCTCAGTGCTCATGGAGCATCCTGGCTGCCGAGTGTGGAATACAAACGTCTGGAGCCCATGGCTGTGACATCCCAAGTGCTTTCAGCGACAGCACAGACACCTGCCTGATGCAATCGATTATTTCTTTTGGGGAGGAGGAGCTGCAATTAATCTCTGCTTGTCTTTAGTGCTTTTTGTTGTCTTTCTGGCTGTTAAACTGCTCGTGTGGAGGGGAAGGTGTCCACCTAATTGTGGGAGCCTCATCTGGGAAGGAGGCACCAGGAAACCTTTGGCTTCTGGGATGTTCCTGATGTCCAGTGTGTGTCTGGTGGAGTGAAGAGGGAGATTTCTTGGTTTGCAGCTGATGGTTCAGGCCACGGGGTGGGCTTGAGCCCGGTGATGTGCTCAAGTTTTGGGGCTGATTGTCTCACTGTGAATCCCCGGCTCCTGCTCCATCAGCTTGGATTAATTACAGTACAATGCAATATACATTTATATGGTGTCTGCACGGGTGTCTCAGGGCTTCGGCAATCTGAAAAATCTAATTAAGGTGCAGCCTCCAACATGAATGCTTATCACCGGGCTGCGTGCAGCCAGCCGGGGGCGGCTGCCTCCCCGCCTCAGCCCCGAGCGGGATCCACGCTCTCCTGGCATTATTAATTACCCAAAGCTCGGTGTCCGAGACACCGATCGATGCCGCGGGTCTGCGGAGAGAGGAGGCTCGGAGGGAGCGTGAGGGAGCTGGAGATAACCATCAGCCAGAAGCGTGGTGGAGGCTGTTCAAGGCCTGGGAGGAGGAGGAGTCTCCTGGCAGAGACGAGCACGTGTTTCCCGGTGACTTTGACGCTGGGATGTTCTTTACTGGTGGAGAAAAACGTGGCTGATATTGAATCCTGGCCTGGGGAAGGTCGTGCCTTGGGGGTTGGACTGGTGATGGACAGGGCAGCATTCCACAGGGTTTGCTGCCAAGCTTACTGGGCGTTTTTATTTTGTCTCAGGAGTGGCAGCAGCTGTTGGGAACGCCCTGAAGGGAGGGAGGGAGCGCCACAAGTGTGATGGGAACGTGAATAACCTGGGGAAAAGGGAAAGGAAATGTGAAGTGGCCCTTTAAATATGAGCCTCCAGAGCCCGGAGCCCAACTAGCTTTCCCTCAAGTATTCAAATGAGATTGCAGCATCAGATTGGTATGCATTAGGCTGGTCTCAATGAAAATTAACATGTAATTGCTTCAAATGAAGTAAGTGAGGAGGTAATCTGTTCTTAAATTGGATTCGCAGGATTTTGTGGTACCATAATGCAGCTGTGAAATGAAATATATTTTAAGGATGATGTCCTCAAGGGGAGAGGGAAGGATTGGGGGGGGTCTTTGCTGGGAAGGGTCCTTTCCCTCACTCCCTCTTTTGTTTCTGGCCTCATTAGTGCTCTTTTATAAATGAGGAGAGGGCTTTGGTGCCATGGCATGGCTGGAGAAGGTCCCATTGCTTTTGGCTCCATCATGTTTCCTTCCTTGACATCCCTCCTGTCCCTCCCTTCCACTTCCTCTGGTTCTCCACTTGCTTTGCTATGCCAATGCCTCTCCAGCCTCTTCTGTCAGGCACAAGTCCCTATCCCATTGTGACAGGAGTCGTGAGATGAGCACTCGAACTTTGTTTATGTAGCAAAGAATCTTCTGGTTAGGTGATGGGGGAAGATCTGGCTCTCTGGTGGGGTTTGTGTGTCTGCAAGAAGCTGTGTAGGTTCTTGTTAGGGAGCTGGGTTCTCTGAGGAGAGAGATATCAGAGCAAGAGGCACAGTCTTCCTTCTTGTCGTGGCTGCTTGTGCTCTTCTTCCCAAGAAGAATCACCCTGGGATGCAGCACAACACTGCAAAGGATTCAGGATTCATCTCCAGAGGCTTGGGATGCCCCGCTCCTCCTACTCAGCCTTGAGTTGGTTGCCAGGACCACCTCTTTGTTTTAATTTTAAGGATTTGCTGCTTGTCCTTGTTCTGTTTCTCCCCATCTCTCCCCATCTGGCAGCAGAAGCACGATGAGCTCGGGCGTCGTGGTGAGGATGCAATTAGAGCGTGAGGGAGAGCTGGTGTAGGAAGGTGATGTGGTAACCTGCTATTATTCCTGGGCTAGAATTATAGAGCTGGCATGGTATATATAGATATAGTATATATAGATATAGTATATATAGATAGAGAATAGATAGAGAATAGATAGATGGATATATATAGATAGGGTACATATATGTGTAGAATAGCAGCCCATTTTTGCTACATGAATGGTGGCTGCCCCTGGATCCCTGGAAATGTCCAAGGCCAGGTTGGATGGCACTTGGAGCAACCTGGTCTAGTGGAAGGTATCCCAGACCATGGCAGGGGATAGAACAAGATGGTCTTTAAGGTTCTCTCCAACCCAAACCATTCAATGATCCTATGTAGACCCAGCTGAAGGCAGTGGCAGTGCGAGTTCCCCCAGCTCCCCTGTGTCCTGGGTAGCTCTGCCAGTGCCTTGAAAACCTGATTCCTGATCTTGTGCCCTTCTCTGGGCTGGTTTCATTGTGCTGTCCCCATCAGTGCCCTTCAGCCCTCTGTTTGCAGCGCCTCTCCCTCCCTCTCGCCCCCTGCTCCTCACAGAGCCCCAGGACTCGCAGCATCCTTCAGCAGCCTCCAATTCCCTCCTCCCTCTCCCTGCGCAGTCCTGGCAGAAAGCATTCACCCCTCACCGTTCCTGTTTTGTGCCTCAACTTCTAAGGAAAAGCCACTTCAGTGATAATTTCCCACTTGTGATAAGTTAAGTGCATCGCTTCCTTTGGAATACATTTTCAGTGCAGTTAAGCTCAGCAGTCCCTTGCCTGCGTGCGTAGTTAAACGCGCTCCTTTGCAGCCCGTTGGGGTGGATGGCATCGCTTTATTCCAGGGCCATTAGTGTCACTTGGCAGAGCAGAACCAGGATTTATTCCGGGGCACAGCTCGTAATTGAGCGAGTTCAGCGCCGGGGATCGGCACTGAGTGCTGGGAGCGCGGCCGGCGGGAGGAGAGCGGGAGCTGCCGGAGGGGCTGAAGGGTGGGCAGCTGGGGTGGCTTAAGTGGCTCAGCCCAGGACTAGTAGGTGGCAAAGGGGCATTTTTCTAGAGAGAAGTGCTGAGCGAGGAGAGAGATCCCTGTTCTTTTGGAGGCAGAGAGTGAAAACGACTTCTCCGCTCCTCCTCAGATGAGGAGACCTTGTTTTCCAGGGTTTGCACTGCTCTGTGAGGTTTGGGGGAGAGGATGAGATCATTAGGGAGTTATTTTCTCCTTGTGGCATTTTCCACACCTCTTTTTGAAGCTGCCAGAGCCTGGTCCTGGACTGGGCTGATGCCCTCCCTGCAGGAGTGAGAATCCTTCTGTAGGCAGCCCTGGAATACAGCCAGGGAAGGGGTGGCTTTCACTGGGGGCTGTTTGCCTGCTGGATTCCAGGAGCCTCCTGTTCATTACTTGGGCTTTGGGAATACGAAAAAGGAGAAAACCCTGAGGAATAACTGTCCCACAGCTCAGTGCAGGATCCCATCAGGAGTTCCCTGGTGGTACCCGTGTCATTTGTAAACCGTCTGTGTCCCCATACAGCTCCCACAGGCGTTTTGGTGCTGGCATCACCCCGTCCCCGGTGCCATTGGCACTTCTGGAGGGCACCCGAGCAGATGGGCCAGGAACACGCTCTGGTGGTGCCCCACGGAGCCAGGCACAGCCCCGAGGTTGGGGACACGCTCTGGGAGCCGCTGGCCTCATTGATGTTTTGTGGCACGCTCCGAGAGGCCGCGATGGAAGATGCTATAGATGTGCAGAGCCCTGTTGTTAGCAGGGACAATAGGAGGATAAATAGAAAGGCTGGATGAGCCGAGCACGGGACTTGGAAAGGTGCTGGTGCACTGCTGCATTGCAGAGAGATAAAGACTTTTCCAGACAAGCCATCCCTGCCGGCTGCATCGCGATCTGCCTGCCCGGCACCAGCCCTCGGGGCCCCCACTGGGGTCTCCCGGGATGCGCACAGAGGTGTTCACAGGATCCCTGCCTGCTCCCTGCCCTGCCTGGGGCTCGCTCAGTGGGAGATCCAGCTCTTTTTGCAGCTCTTCTTCCCTTCCTGGTCCGGTTTCCTCCTGTTTCCTTGGCATTTGCCAATAACCGTGTCTAAGGCAGCACACTGGGAGTTGTTTGCAGCTCTGCGAATCCCGGGCAGTGAACCAAGGCGGATCTTTTCGAGCCCAGTATTATTATTAATGTAATTAGTGTGAATCATTTGCATGTATAAACTTTCAATTGAGGAGATCAGGTACTTTATAAACACGAGTTAACTCACACTCCCTGGCAAAGAGGTGCCAGATATCTTTAAAGCCTTGCAGAGGGCAGGAATGAAGGGCAGGAACTCGGATGAGCCAGTGGGAAAGGCAGCACCTCCCAGCCCAGGGCCCTGACTCCCTCTGCAGCCACCAACATGGAACTGTCTGGGCAGGGAAGAAAGGAGGAAGCACAAAGGGGTTTTATTTTTCACTTCTGAGTACTGCCTTTGACCAGCTCAGTGTGATTTTGAGGAGGCACTGGGGTGGCAGCAGATCTGAGAGCACCTCCTCACTGCACGGCCTTTGGAGATGCTCCAGGGAGGAAGGCACCAGCCCCAGCAGGGACCCCCCTTTCCTGCCAGACCCTGCTGCTGAATTAATCATTGGGTCAGCTCCTGACTGGCAGGAATCAGGCTCCCCACACAGGGAAGAGGTTTCTTGGTCCCGTGAGCCACCCTGGGCTGTGAAAAACTCCTCGGGCTGTGTCTTTGGTGGCGTCACATCAGTGGGAGCCCCAGGGATGCCCTCCAGCCAATCTCGCAGTGAGGGCGAGGATGGCTGGGCTGGTCCTGGGGAGCAGGTGAGGATGGGAATGCCAAGAGCCTGATCACAGGCATCCCCCCGAGCAGGGCTGAGCCTCCAGCCCCCATTAGAGTTCCTGACTGAACACTGAGGGCTTTGAGCAGCACCAAAACCGTGGACATTTTAATCCAGCAGTCCAACTTCCACTGGGAACATCTCCTGCACAGAGCCTGTGACCGGCACATCCAACCTTGTCATCCAAGCTCCATGGCCTGAGCTGGGTGTCGCTGCTCCGGCAGGAGGGGATTATTGCTGGAGGAGGAGCACACGCTGTTCCCGTGTGCGGGTGCACACGCGTGCCCTCGGTGCGAGCTCTGTCAGGTTGCTGTGCAGGGCAGGCGGTGAGCAGACGGTGCTGCAGGGAGGGCGTGCGAGCAAACACAGCCTGGGTGTGCACGGAAAGGGAGCAGATGCTGTAAATCCTGCTGGAGAAGGGCTGGGAGGAATTGCTGGTGCGTGGCTCAGCCACTACAGCAAAGAGAGCGAAACCAGACTGGGCTGTAACGATGAGGGGTTTGGCTCAATATTTATTAGTTGAAGAGCTCTCAGACCGTGTTCTGTGCGATAGCCACACCTCAGGCTGTCCATGGCATGCCCATCCCAGCCTTGCAGGATCGTGGGCAGCGCCTGCCCCAAGGAGCATGGCACAATCTGACCCTGGCTTTCCCTTTGCTCGAGAATTGATGGCCAAAATTCTCTTGTAAACATCACAGGAAAGTCTGTGAAACTGTGCCTGACTGGGATTGAGTTGTTCACAGCCTGGCCTTTAATTAATCCTAATAAATAACAATAAAATGTGATAATCACGGAAATAAATCTGAGATGTGGAGCTCTGCCTCCGGCGGCGGGCTGGTTTAGTTGATCATTTATAGCTCGGCTGATGGTGCAGAGGCTGGAAGGTGATGTCTGGGACATGACAGGCTGGGGACAAGGCAGGGCCAGAGCATCTTGTCCCCTTACCCAGCCTCAGTGGGAAGATTTGCACCCAGCTTCTAAGATTAACCCCAAACTTATTCCTGATCTCCAGCTCGGTTTAGCTCGTAGCAGATACAAAACGTTGCTGCTGTGGGATTGAGTAAAAATCTGGAAGCGTGCGGGAATGGCTGAGTTAGATTGGGAGGGAAATGAAAAGATATCTGGGGGTGCTTGATGGTGGATGTGGCACTTGGGGACATGGGTTGGGGGTGGGTTTGGTGGTGCTGGGTTAATGGTTGGACTCAATGGTCTTAAAAGGTCTTTTCCAACCTAAAGAATTCTAAGGTGGGTCGGTGCCGTTGTGAAATTCCATCAAGTGGCCTGGATTTGGGAAGGTGCTTTCTCTAGGGTGGGCATGCCATGAAAATTAGGTGGTGGTGGAAGGTGAAATGAGCCTGGGGAGGGTCAGTTTGGTCACAGTCCAGGTTGGGCCTCCACATTTGCTGGGGTGAGCCAGGCTTAGCCCCATCCCTGCCTCCCTATGATGGAGCTTGTACCCTGATAATTGCAATGAAAGCAGCAATCAGGTTGGTAATTTTGCTGAGCTCTTTTCAGTTCTAATTAACATTATTCATTTCTTGTGTGTCCTGCTGGGTTGAGACAATCTGTGCTCTCCAGCCCAGCCCTCTGGAACACCAGCAATCTGCATAAGAGGCAACAAAAAAAGTGTTATGTGCCAATTACTACACTTCAGTAATTAAAAACCTCCTTCCCCCCACTGCCTGCCCACCTCCTCTCCTGTCATTTTTTTGTGTGCAAACTCAAGAAAGCAAAGAGAGAAATTCAGGAGGGCACGTCACTGCTGGCATGTGCCATCTGCGTCTGCTCTGGCGTCGCAGGGAGGTGCTGGGGGCTGGGCGCGGCGCGGGTGGGATCAGTGGTCAGGGACCTCAGTGTCAGCACCCTGGTGTTTGTTTATTCCTGGTACTCGTTTGTGAGGCTGTTTCATCCCCACCGAGGGCTTTGTTGGCATTTTCAGCCCGGCTCGTCTTTGTGCTTGCTGGCAGAATCCTTGTGGTGTTGCTTTCCGTCTTGCAGGCTGTCTCTGAGTGCTGTCCCTGCAGCCAGGTGGGCGGTTGGCTGCGCCTGTGGGGCCCTTTGGCTGCATGAGCTCAGCCCTCAGGCTGTGGAAATGTTTGGGAACACCAGTTTGGGGGAGAGAGGCCCGTCCCTAATGGACCAAACTGATGGCAGAGGGTGGGTAACAAAGCCAGGAAGGTTTGGCTGTGGGAGATGTTCACAGATCTGGAAGGGGCAACACCAGCCTGTGTCCCTTTGTACCCACCACACATCACGGATTGGGGAGTGCAGGGGGCTGGGACAGGTAGGGAGGATGCAGATGTGCAGCTCTCACCTCTGCTCAGTGCGTGTAACTGTCGTGAAATGCCCAAATGTGTGGTAATTTTGGGCGTCCTCTGAGGCTGCAGGGAGCAGAGGGTCTGGGGGGCGTGAGGAGCTGCCTCTCCCTACAAACCACCCCTGCCTGCCCCAGGATGATGCAGGGGTGGTGAGTTAGGCAGTGTTCCCATCTCCCAGAGGGGAAACCCTGAGGGGTTTTTTGGGGGCTCTGGGTTTATTGGGGAAGAAGCAGCAGAGAGAGGCAGCAGTATCCAGAGCAGTATCATCTCCTCCTTGTGCTGGCACACAGCAGCTTTTCATCTTCCTGGAGGAGAAGTCCTTGCTCTCTGATCAGGAATGGAACAAGGATTAAGGATCTTGAGAGAGAAAATTACCTCATCTGTGCTTAATTGTTTTTAGATCATCTTTTTGGAGGCGAGCACTGCTTTCCGGCACCCTGAGGACCTCTCCCTCCCCTCCTTCCCTGGCACATCGTGGGGTGAGAGGGAAAGTGAGAGCTTCCAGCGAGGTGCAGGAGGCATCCCAGGGCTTTGCCAGGAGCGGGGTGGGCAGAGGGGAGGCCGTGGGCTCGGCAGTGGCTTTGCTCTGCACCTGTGCCTGGAGCGTGGCTTCCTGGCCGAAGCCAAAGGCTTTCCGCTCGGCTGCCTGTGTGTGGGAGAGGAGGCTTCCCATCCCCTCGCCGGGCTGCTGGAGAGAGGAGCTGCTGGAGGAGGGAAGGAGGAGCAGATGGAGGGGCTGGAAGAGCATCGGGCCGCTGTGACGAGCCCCGGCCGTGGGGACGTGGTGCGAGGAGGAGCAGGAGGAGCAGGCTGAGCGCGCATCCCAGGGGCAGCTCGGGAAGCAGCTCGGGAAGGAGCACGGCTGCCAATCCCTAAATAGCCCAGCTCATCCAGAGGTCAACGCGCCTCTTTCCCAGGAGCTGCTGCTGTGCTTTATTTTGTATATATATATATATATATATAGGCTCAGGAGCTTTAAGAGGCAGGGAAGAATATAAAGTAACAGCTTGAAGCTTGCCGATCCCAGGGACAGGGAAGCGTGTCTGGGTGATAAGGAGAGATTGTGCCCGGGTGCTGTGAAGGGCGAAAGCGCTTATTTCACTGTTGCCTCATGCGTTACCTGAGCCCCGTTGCTTTTCAAAAGCACTTAAATGCCCATATGATAGAGGGAATGCTTGGGTTGCACACTGTCTGGCTCCATTGTTATCCAAGGATCTCCAAGCCGGTGCATTTTGTAAAGAAAACTGGCGTGGAGGAGGAGAGAGGAAATGTATATTTTTATTTCAGCCCCCTTATAGTTCCTCAAGGTAATGTCTGCAGAGGGGACTGGTTGAGAATTTCAAGTCACGTCTGGTTTCTCATCACCCAGCCCTGGACACCCCTGTGTTTGTGCAGAACCAGCGCCACAGGAGCCTATTTCATGGTACCAGAGCCAAACACCAAATATCCACTTCATTTTATTCGTGCCCCATAGGTCTGAGCTACCAGCAGAGCTGAGATTTGGAGTTCAATAGACTAAACCCATCCTCTGGGAAGAAATCTCCAGTTTAATTCAACTTGTGCAACTGAACTCTCAAGCCTTTTACTCAAGTTGTAATGCAGCTGAGAGCGAGAGCTGAGTTCTTGGTGTTCAGCCCAGACTGAATCTACTGCTTTTTTTAATGTAGATCATAAAAATCTGCTCACATTTAATTTATTATTATCGTAATATCATTATGGAACAGTTGTAAAATGGTTTAGTTTATTGGATGTTTTTCACACCAGAGAGGGAGGATGGAGCAGGAGTTGGGTACTAGCAAATCAGGGATGTCCTGTGCTGCAGACAACATGTCTCACCTTGGGCACGTCTCCTCTGCCACTCCTAACCCCCAAAAGTTGTGTGTTGAGGCTGGGTGGGTTATTTTGGCTTCTCCTTTAATCGCTGGGGCCAAAGAGGTTCCAAAAAGAAGCTGAATGAGATGAGACAGCTTGTCCCCAGGTGGGTATCTGTGTCTTCCCTGGCATCAGTAGTGGACAGGAGAGAAGAGAAGTTTTCCATCACAGAATCATTAAGGTTGGAAAAGCCTCCAAGATCAGTCCAACCATTCCCCTGCACTGCCAGGTCCTCCATTAACCCATGTCCCCAGGTGCCACATCTACGTGGCTTTTAGATCCCTCCAGTGACTCCAGCACTGCCCTGGGCAGCCTGGGCCAGGGCTTGACCACCCTTTCAGTGAAGAAATGTTCCCTAATATCCAGTCTAAACCTTTCCTGGTGCAACTTGAGGCCATTTCCTCTTGTCCTGTTGCTTGTGACCTGGGAGAAAAGATGAATCCCCACCTACAGGAGGCTGTAAGGACCCCCAGTAAGGAGACAGCTCACCCAGAGAAAGGACACACTCCCTGAAGTGTCCAGGACAAGTCCACATGCCACAGATAAACCCATCCTTGCCATTACTTCCCCTGTTAGTGCAGCCTGGCACGTGGAGCCCATTAAGTCTCCCACATTCCTTGAAGTCGCCCCGTGTGAGAGCTCCCCGCGGCTGCCGGGCTCTCTCGCCGTGCCTCTGAAGTTAATTTGCATCCCAGAGACTGCACAAGCAATGAAGCAACTTGGGGAGGGATATGAACAGTGGATCTGAGGCTGAGTGGTTTTACTCAGGGACGTTATCCTCGGGAGGCAGCATCCAGCACAGCGCGGCTGAGTCCCGGTGGCTCCGTAATCCCAAACTTTCCCGGAGGGAAGCAGGGGTTTAGCTGGCTGTGGGGGCTGCAGCTTTCTGCTGTTTAGAGGAGGTCTTGATGCTTGTCTGCAGATGATTTGTGGCAATGGGAGGATTCAAACCTGGCTTGGGGATATGGGGATGGGGGGTTACAGGGCCAGCAGAAAGCTTTGGGAGGAGCGAGACTGATCCCAGCTAATGGTGACAGGAAAATAATCTCCTTCAGGATCAAAATAATTTCTAGGTTTGCACTGTGTTGTCTCTGGGGGAAACTCAGGTGCTTACTGAGGCTGAATACAGAGGATTTCTACCTCCAGAACATCCCTGGATAAGTGAAATGCTCAGCTGGGGTGAGGTGCACAAGTGAGGGAGGTGCAGCGGTGCAGCTGATGGGTATGGAAAGAAGAGTTGACAGAGGGGACACGTGGTTGGATGCTCAAGGCTTCTCTTTAGAGGTGTGTGTGTGTCAGAGCTGGCTTTGTCCAAAGATGAATTTTCCTCGCTCCTTTGTGAAGCAGCACAAGCTGCTGTCCCGGCACCACTTTGCACTCCTCAGTCTGGCTGCAGGGAGGTGAAGGTCTGCGGACAGAATGGCAGGTGATGGGTTTGGGCAGGACATAACGACCTGCACCCCCCAAAAAAGTGTGGGCTCGGGATGGAGGTTTGGGCTCAGCTCTGTTTGTCTGGGACTTTGCAAATGAATAAATGGGAATGGAGGCGTGAAAGGCTGGTCCTGGGTGGCTCTGACCTCCCTGCACCTGAAAACTCTCTGAAGCTCTTGGGCAAATCTCTGGAGCCGCCGGTTTAGATGGATATCGGTGCCCTGAGCACCGCAGGGAAAGTGCTGACCTTGTCCTCTTTGGACACTGAAAGCACTTGGTCTCTGGAAGTGCTGCTGACAGCAAAGCTAAAAATAGTGCCCGGAGGACCAGGAGGGCTGGAAGGGAGGGAGGGAGAGCGCCCAAGAGCAGCGCACTGATGGGTCACCTCTGCCTCTCCCCAGGTGCTCCGTGGACAACCGGGTGACCCGAGTGGCCTGGCTGAACCGCAGCAGCATCCTCTATGCCGGCAATGACAAGTGGTGCTTGGACCCTCGGGTGGTGCTCCTGGCCAACACCAAAACCCAGTACAGCATCCAGATCCAGGATGTGGACGTGTACGATGAGGGCCCCTACACCTGCTCCGTGCAGACAGACAATCACCCCAAGACATCGCGTGTCCATCTCATCGTGCAAGGTAAGAGGAAGGCAGTTTGTAGAGGGGTTGGGCTTGGGACTTTGCTCTCTGTTCCTTTTGCCCCGGTGTCTTCTCCTCCCACTGCTCCCACGTCGAGCACGTGACACAGCTTGGTGCAGGTGTAGAGGCTGATCCACAAGCTTGGATCGTCCCAAGCTGGGTTGTGAGTTTCAGAGAATCAGAGAACTCACAGAGCTGGAAGAGACCCACAAGGATTGTGGAGTCCAGCTCCTGGCCCCGCAGAGCACCATCCCCGAGAGTCACACCGTGTGTCCCAGAGTGTTCTCCAAACACTTCTTGAACTCTGTCAGGCTTGGTTTTATCCAACTTTCCTGACGTAATCGCAGGGCTCTGATACAGGCAGCTCTGCCTCCTGACACAGTCACTGGCAAACCCTCAGTGCTGTTTGTTGTTGTTGTTTTTTGATGTTTTTTTGTTTTCCAAGCTGGAGGCATTGCTTGAAGTAAAACTTGTGTTGGGGGAAAAGAGAGAGCTGGCAGATTTGTGTGCTTTGTGGGGGTGTGTGTATGCCTAGCAACAATATGTGTTTGTGTGTTGAAATTCCATACTCCTGGAGGAGGAGGAGGAGGAGAAAGGCCAGCACAGGGTGCTGGAGCGTTTTTGGTGGCTAAGTGGGTGCTTACATGTGCTCTTCAGCAAGTGTGTGAGCCCACACGGCCTCTCAAGAGGGGACAGACGGGTGTGGCCACGTGTGATGGTCAAGCAGATGGACATTCATGGAAGATAGATCCTGTGTCCATGTGGCAGGACTTGAGCTGGACAAGGCGGAGCCCGTGAAGGGACACACGGAGCCTGATGAGCTCTTAGCCTGGGGCAAGATTAATGGAAAATTTCTAATCCCTTGCTAGCAACCGTTTTTTTTCCTGCTGCTTCTTCTGTGATTTGGCCAGGAGCCCTCTTAACATGACACACCAGCTTGAGTATTGGAATCTCGTCTCGGGCTAATTTTCGAATGCTGATGGGTGTATTGATTTGGAAACAAGCTGGGTTAAAAAGGCATTGGTCTTGTACACAGAGTCGGGTTGAGCTAATCCGCCGTCGATATTCCAGGCCTGAGCACTATTGACAGCCTAATGAATAGAAGTGGGGAAAAAACCCAGACTCAGGGCCTTTATTTTCCCTCTTCCCTCCCTTTTCATTTTCCCTTTCCTCTTCAAGCAATCAAGCTGACTAACCAGGGCCGGACTTTCTCCATCTCCATTAAGCGCCGAGGGGAAGCGGATGCATCGCCAGCCCCGGTTCTGGCTGTTTATCTCGCAATCTCTTATTACCTGCCTGAGTTTCTTAAGCCAAAGTCGATCACCAGCAAGTTCTGAAGTCGCTATCAGATGCTGGGGTGATGCAGGAAAACTTCTGTCTGTTCTCTTCTGATTCCCGTTTCCTGACCTAAATTTCCTGTATCGCCAGACATGCAGGCCCATCCCTCCCGTGTCTTGCTGTGTCATTAGGAAGAGATATTTGGGTGCTGCAGGAAAAGGTCAGAGCTTAACTCCTTGCAGCAGTTAAGTACAGGATGATTCAGTGATGGGCTCAGTCCGGTAATGTGCTGGAGAGCCTCTTGCTCCCAGCAGAAATTCCAGCCCTGGAGAGCGAGCCCCTTAATTTGAAGAGCTGTTCTCTGGCTCACCCAGCCCTTTCTCAGAGCAGGACATGAAAGTGAATATCATACCCAATTAAAGGGAAAACCTGCCTTAATGACCTCGATGAAAATTGGACTGGGGTGCCAGGATTAACTCTCCTGCCTTGGAAAATGGGCCCTATAAATATGTATTCTGGAATAATCCTGTCCAGAATGACATTCAGCTTGTGGGAGGTGGTGCTTATTCCCCCTCCTAGGAAAGCAGGGTGGATAAGCACCAGATCTCTGGGACATTTTGCCCCTTCCTGCAGCCTGGTAGGAAAGGAGAGGTGGTGCGAGGAGTTGGGAAAAGGGTGTCTCCTTTTCAACAGGTTTAGCCAGGAAGAGGGAGGTGAGCAGTTCGCTCTGAGCAGGTCCTGACTTTCCCCTTGCTGCAGCAGGAAAGGGCCTGGGGGCACGGAGCACTCCAGCCTCTCTGGATGCAATTAAATCATGCCCCGGGGCAGGCTGTGCTCTCCAAAGGGACTGGCTTGGCGGGGTGGGCAAGGAGCTCTTCCCCTTCCAGCCAGGATTCCAGCAGCCTGCTGCTCCCCCAGGCAGGCAGGGTGGGTGCGTATCAGCCAGGCCCAGACGCTCCGTGCCTGCATCCCTCCTCCTCCCCCAGGTTAGGGGATATCGCTGGGAAACAGCCATGGATGGAGGGCTTTGGCCAAGGGCTGCTGGAGGGAAGCGGAGCTACGGGAGCAGGGAGGAGCAAAAAGCAGGAGAGGGATGGGGGTGGGAGAAGGAGCTTCCTTTAGGGTGTGAGGGTTGGGAATGGTCCCCAAGGAGAGACTCAGGTAGGAACACCCAGAACTGAGGATGCCCACGGTGCAGCAGGGGCTGAGCTGCACATTCATTTCTAGGTTGGCTCTGTTGGATGGCCGAGATCCCAAAATAGGTGGGGAGAAGGCACCTCAAGAGCTAATTTATCCCGTCCCCCTGCAACCAGGCAGAGGCCTCGCTGCCAAGCACATGTGAAAGCTATTCTTGAAAATCCTTAACAAAGCAGGTTCTTCAGTCTCCCCAGACAATCTATTCTACTGCTTTGCTACCTTTTTAATTAGAAAATGTATAGCTAATATCTAACTTAAACCTTCTTTGTTGCAAATGAAGTGGAGTTTTTCTCAGCCTATTCCCAGTGGATGTGGGGAACAATTGATCAGTGTCCTCTGTAATAACCTTTTGCTTTTGGGAAGGTTGTTATCCGGGTGCCCCTTAGCCGCCTCCTTTCTGAAACCATCCCAGCTCTGTTTCTCCTGCCTTTCCTCATTGGCCAGGCTTTCAGAAACGCTCCTCAGTCTTGAAATCCTGGCACAAAAGGGAAAAGGTGATTGCTGCTGCTCCAGGAATAGCAGGTGGGTGCCTCTGTGCTAATGTGGGACAAACGAGCTCAGGAATGAGACAGCAGACCCTTGGCACCGAATGCACCAGAGTTCAGACCTGCTATTTTGGGGACTGCTCTAAATGGGGTCAGGCTTGTGGTGCCAAGCTGGTGTCAGCCAACAGCAGAGCTGCCAAAGGGACAAGGAGGTTCTCAGTACCCGGATCTCTGCTGGAAAGGTGCTCCCAGATTACAGACAGACCTAAAACGAGCAGCTCAGGGAGCATCCCTGTCCTCTGCAGGGTGTGGAAGGTGGTCCCGCTCCTTCAGCACCCAGTCCTTCTTAGGAGGAGTTGCCATAAGACCAGATAAAGCACCAGGAAGCAGCACTGCCAGTGTTTGCAGGAACCTGCCTTGGACCTTGGGGGGAGAGCGGGATGTTTCTGGGAGCAAATCCCAAAGAAACAAAAATGCAAGGAAGCCCCACTTGCAGTAGGCGAGTTGTGAACTTGGAGGGGGGCAGAAACCCAGAGAGAAAAAGAGGATTTAGGTCCCACCGACCTCCGAGGAGCGATGCTTTCCCTTCCTCTCCTCTCCTGTATCCCACTCTGGTTTCCTTAGCAAGTCCTACTTCTTGCAGCAGCAGTGCCTGCGCAGCCTCTCCCTGCTCCCTGCAGGACATTTGAGCTATTTAAGCCATTCTCTGGGTTCCTGGGTTTGAAAGAGAGAGGGGACGGAGGAGGAGAAGGACGATATCTGGAAAGCTCTTATTTGTATTGATAATAAGCCGTCTCCAATGCGTGCCTGCAAAACACTCCCACCGCCTTGTAAGATGCATTAAGGGAAGTTGGCCTTATCTCGGCACGGGAAATGGACTTGGGGAAGGAGGCACGGAGCCTGCCAGAGTTTAATCTCACTTAGGCACACGAATTTGCATGATAGAAAATGGTGGAATTTTAGTGCTTAAACAGAAAGAAAGCAGTAAAAAAAAAAAAAAAGCAAA